>CM068371.1:423834235-423846735 GCA_034769895.1 Magicicada septendecula
GAGAGAGAGAGAGAGAGAGAGAGAGAGAGAGAGAGAGAGAGAGAGTAACAACAGTGTTGTAAATATATATATTTAATTATTTAAAACAAATTATGGTTTATTTTAATTTATTTCGTTATAAACCTCCGAATATGCATGCAATTATTTGTATAGTAATCAGAAATGTGTGTGAGAGAGACATTTTAATAATTTGTAGGTTGTATCTTACAATCATGAAAATTATTATTTAAACTGATAATTGTTTTATTAAAATCTTACAATGACGAAATATTATTATTTCATTGTTTACGACATATATATATATTTAATGCAAAAATGAATTTTTAAAATTACAATCGTCTGTATTTAAGTTCGTGTACACATAGAAATCGTTTGAATAAGGGAATTCTTGTCAACGTTTGCAGCGAGAGAGAGAGACATATACAATGTGTGTATGTGTACACAAAACTTTTGAAAATACCTTATTTCAAGGAGATTTTGTTATGCGTAACACTTTACCACACACACAGACTTGGCAGTATATTAATTTCTAAATCGCGGTCAATGACTGCCATGTGTCAAAAAAAAATTATAAGTAGGACGCAACGAGGTAGGTGATAAATATATATATTTCCTGGTGATTACATTTTAGTGTAAAACTGATGACATAAAGAGAGAGAGTTTATATCGTGATCGACAACTGTGTCTAGAGACAAAGAGAGAGGAGGGGAGAGAGAGTTGATATCGAAGTCGTCAACAATTTACTATAATATAGTTTGAATTTCCCACCGAAGAAAAATGTTGGCAGATCTGTTCTATACACACACAATAATGCAGGATTGGTAACCCTGATCATATATTTTAATATACACTATAATACACACACATATCAAGTTTGAACCCATACATAGGTTGGTAAACCTGATCATATAGATTTAATATACATTATAACACACAACAAATTTGAACTCGTGCAAGGTTGGTAACCCTGATCATATATTTAATATATACACTATAATGCATCAAGTCGGAACCCCCCACCATAAGTTGGTAAACCTGATCATATAGATTTAATAGACATTATAACAAATTTGAACTCGTGCAAGGTTGGTAACCCTGATCATATATTTAATATATACACTATAATGCATCAAGTGATAGAAAGTGAAAGTGATCTAAGCTCGCGAAAGGCGGCATATAAAAAAATAACGCGGATGCTGTGGTCCAGATACGCGAAAAAGTCGCGGATCTTGACACAGATCAGCGAAAAAGTCGCGGATGCTGTGGTCCAGTAGAAAGTGAAAGTGATCTAGGCTCGCGAAAGGCTGCATATAAAAAATTATATTCGCGGAAATTAGAAAGTGAAAGTGATTTAGGCTCGCGAAAGGCGGCATATATTCGTGGATATGCAAATCAATTTAATTAAAAAAATAAAAATATCAAATTAAAAAAAAATTAAAAAATTTATTCGCGGAAATTCGCGGTCCTTTGGGATGCTGTGGTCCAGCGGTGGTGGGGAGAGCGTGGGAAAAAATATTGGACCGTGGGAACGGCGGCATCTCTTTGATCTAGACCGTGGGAAAAGCGGCATTCCTTTGTGAGTTAGAACCGGCATTTTCCCCCTACTTGTCGTACAAAAACAAAATATTCTTCACATTTTTCACGACCGGTATTTGATATATGCTCCCTTTTGTTTTATTTAGTCAGTGATCCGCTGTGGTGTAATCCAAGACAAATTTGATGTGGAACAATAAGAGTTTGCTTTTCAGCGCTTACCAAATGTACAAAGCAATAAAGAGTACTGTATTAAGTTGATTTAGAGCTCAGGCGATTTTGATTTTTGTATTTGGAAGGTTACCCGAAGTCTTTTAATGTTTCTCGGTGACCCAGGCTTCGAGGAGACGCTTAATTAATATGTCCTACTGGTATTCGCTTCACAAATGCCTGTTGTCTCGCCTTACGGCATCTTTACATTCACAACGTTATGGATTCTAAGTTCATCTCGTATGTACCCTTTCCTCAACCTTTCGAACAAAGTACATTTCAACTCTCCGTAGTTAGTGTAAGAGAAGGTGGTTTTGGGGAGAGGGGAGAGATAAAGAGAGAGACAGATAGACAGACAGACAGAGACAGAGACAGAGAGTGAGAGAGAGGAGAGGAGAAAGCTGTAAAGCTACAGTAGTAAAAACCATGGGATTTTTATTAGAGGTGGCTACTGATAACGTACTTGAAAATAATGAACGAGTATACTCAGATAGACAAAGTAACCTTTTTCAATCCGCCTTGTGACTTCTTTTTAATATATAGATGACGCGTTTCAAAGCATACGCTTCTGCTTCAACATCAGATCATAAAATATCACTCGTAGGTTGCCATCGGTTAACAACCTTTTGCACTGTATACGCGTCAGTAGGTGCGCACCTATTCACGGTTGGTTGACCACATTGAGTATAATCTTTATTACATAGACAATTTAATGCAAGATGAACAAAATGTGTAGATTTAGTGTAAAAACGCCCGAAATTTTTTAGCACAAACTATTCTACTTTTCATGTCTGCTATGTTTACACTCCTTTTTACATTATAGCAGCCCTAGGCACTCATTCTGTAATTCACAGTTAAAACGCGGCTACTCATTCATACATTCGTTTGAGGATATGTGACTTCATAGTAATGTGTTTTGATGTTTAGTGTCTCTGCAATAAATCCAACCATGGTTGTATTTGCCCGATGTGAAAATACGTACTCAGGTTGGAAAGTCTTACTACTCTGAGTGCCACGATGAAAACAACAAAGCATGTGTGCGCACCGCGAGTGCAACATGCGCACGCGCGTGCCAGAGTGCGTGCTGAAGTCAATGCAAGCCGCGCGCGCTCGAACTGAATCACAACTCGCAGACTGCAACGCGGGACATGTCGGCTCAAGAGGTGCGATGTGAGTCTGTACGCGTGGGCGACACATGCTTGCGCGTACCAGAGTACGTGTTGGAGTCAATGCAAGCCGCGCGCGCTCGCACCGACCCCCAACACACAGACTGCAACGCAGGCCGTGTGTCCGCCAAACGGGTGTGTGTGAGTGTGATGCCCGTGCCCTAATCGTAGCAATCAAAACAGCAAAAAAAACCCGTACCCCTCGAGTATTTCACAATGGGTAAACATTCCCGAGATGGATTTATTTGCAGAGACACCAACGGAATACGTCTTTAATCGTTGACAATTTGAATTAAAATAAATAAATTCATTAGTTTCGTGTGCTTAGAAACAGACAATTTACTGTTAACAATTACAACAATTAAAATTTAATAGTAAATTTTAATACGTAAAAGTCAAAAATTCGTGTTGACGAAAACGAATGTAAAATTTATTTTATCTCAAATTCATTAGATTTCAGAATTTACCTTAACTAAAAGAATTTAGATTCTAAAATTCTACTTTCTGTTAGATAATCTAAAATATTAGAACGCCTTAGCCTGCACAACGTCAAATCCGCCTCATTTGTGTCTCGAGCTCCCAATTATTTTTTCATGTCAATTTGTTAGACAAAAAACGCATGTCTTGCATACAATGGATGCAATTTATGGATGCAATTTATGGATGCTCATTATCCCTTAGTTCACTATGCACTTCCTATATCTCCGTTACAGACTTATGTACACGCATGTACCATGTCACGTTGTAACGCACACATGACATACGTAATACGCATTGTAGACCATGTGACGTTTTCCACGTATTGCGTAATCATTGAGTTCAAAATTTAACTCTGCATTTTTATTTTCATAGTGGTGTATGATAAATTGTATATCGTTGGCTGTCACGGCAGAAGCCAACGTTATAAAAAAAAATAATAAAATAGAAACCGCACTTTTGGGCCGTAGCCAATTGGTTGAGTTGTTATTTCTAAACGTTTAGGCCACATTTCCGGAGGCCATCTTCAACAGAAACGAACTTTTGCCAAACCGAACGCACTTAACTTTCGAGGAGTAAGAAAAAAATTCATAATTAGGACATAATCTATTTGTATATGCAAAATTGTGTAATTCAACATTCTGATGTTTTTACCACTGGAGGTAAATATTGATCCATAGAGGTGCAAATAAAATGTTATAAATTTTTCTTCTGCTTAATAATTTCTAAACGTTTTATGCCTTTTAAGACAGTTTCCGTGATAGTTTAAGTCTGTATAAACAGTTTGCTAAATTAGTTAATTACCAACAATAGTCTTTTGGTCATAACGTTTGTTTATTTCTTGCAATACAGTCGTGATACCAGTTCTATTTCACAAATATTTCTCACCACTCAGCACTTCTTAAAGTACACAACCAGCTAGTGGATAAATAATACAGGGATAATATAAACTGCAAACACACTGTAAATTACGGCCGCAGCGCGTGACCTCGTTTACTGTAACACATTGTTCGTAGTTCACGTAGTTCACACAATTTCCCTAAAGGCATACGAGATTAATTGTCTAATATCTACATCCTAAACAGAATCGACAGGTTTTGTTTTATAAAAATATGACTTAAATTTATCCGGACAGTTATAAAAAAGTCTGTCCTGTGTTGCTAACCTTGAATATTGTTACATGAATTAAAGTTATCATGGTAATGTGTCTAAGTTTGAAAATAATAGAAGTTAAAGTAAAATCTATTGCAATTTTTGTTAATTAAATAAAACGTTTTACCCAGCAAAGCCACTGATAAAGGATCAAGGAATCATACTATTGTAAATATATTCCTAATGAACGAAATAAAATGTTATAATAAAAAGTGTTTAGATTAAATTTAAAATAAAATGAAAAATTAAAATATCTAATAAATAATTATATTTTCTACTGATCTTGGGCAATCTGAAGTATTTTTATAACTATAATAAACCTCTGCTTTTACAGTCTGCAAAGGACAAAGGCTTACCGCGCGCCTTTTTTTATTTAGTGGACGTTTGTATGGCTAGTATTAAATAATGCTTTATAACACTTCACAAAAATAGTGAATGTATAGTATGCGGGAAATAATTTTTAAAATAGGCGAGCACATCAAGGACAGGTAGTGTAATACATTGTCTGCTGTCACTTTATCTTGATGTCCGCAAAATGTCTAACCATAAAACAGGTAGAACGTCACACGGTAGATGAGTTTCCGCTCATTCGTTCTAAAGTAGAATGTCCGTGGACGGATATTACTAGCACTTTCTGAAGTATGTGTACAGAAATATGTGCACAGATTTAAAGAGGTTCCATACACGTTAGGATCTCGTTTATCACTGTACTTGGGATTCATAGACTTCCAGCGCTCTTTTCGTACACTAAACTACAAGCAATCTGGAGTGTTCTTGACAGATAGGTGTTCCAGATAAAATAGAATTATCAACAGAAAAATTCTAGATGAAGGTTTTTACACGTAAAAAGCGGAAGAAGGGAAAGTCGTACATATCAGTAACTATGAGGTTAAACAAGGATGTAGCCCCTCCCAACTATTTAACATAACGCTTCATTACGCATTAAGAAAGGCAACTGACCCCTTGGGAAACAAGGTTATGTTTGTTTATTACTTCAAGAAAACAAAAATTCGTATTTTCGACTCTAGCCACAAATATGTCCTTTTGTATGGCTAAGACATGTAAAGTCACAAAACACAAATGTTTTTACCATGAAAATACGTGTTTTCGTAAACACACGACGACAAAGAATATTTTGCGTTTTAGAGCAGCTCTGAACACCAACACAGAACTCTGGATACGAAAAAACAAAAATCAGTTCAAATTGAAATTTCAAGAAGAAAATAGAGTTGTCTGGGCCACATCCTTACAAAACCGGTGAATGACTGTGGATGTCGCTCCAAACCACTGCATGGAACCCACTAAGTTCTCGCGCCAGTTTGTCCAGGAGCACCTGTGAAGTTCCGCAACAGGAAAGTTAGAGATGTCAAACGATAACAGAGGCCGAAGGCCATACTATCACTTCCGAACACCCAGAAAGACTCAACGGGATACTACCCTAGCTTGGAATGAAACTACAGCCGCTACGAAACCATACCTCAAATCGTGAACGCCCGGGGGACAGGACCCGAACAGGACTGTTCTGGATCCCGAGGTGCCATTTTTTAGTATGTTATGCGCGCGAGACGATGACTCTCAAATCCTAAGATAGTCTCAGACCCGACCTCCGATTTCCAAACCGGATTCTATGCCCCAAGAAGGCTGTGACTGGGACATCATCTTCTAGCGCAGGCAGGGGTACACCGCCCTTCCAGGTAGCCGTGTCCTCCCCATCTCTCCCGACAACCACGTAACTCCACTGGCTCCGCCAGTCCACTGAATACGGGAGACAAGTAGGCGGGACCGATTACAAGGGTTCGCCTGTGTTTTAAAGGACATCACTGATCTGGCGTGAGAGGCCCAACACAGCTACTGGCCCAAGATATGCTACTACGTATCTTAGACTGGGGTTTTCCATGGTCGTTAGTACTTCTACTCTGTGATAACTGGAAGCGTGTTTACAATGTTCATGAATGTAATTTTTGTTAATACAATATTTGTAGTATACATTTTTTTTTTTTTTTTTTGCAGTATAAAATATTATATACAATTATACTATGGATAAGTACGATATAATAATGGAATACGCACAACATAAAATACAATAATGTTATGAACAATAAGCTATGTCCGGACTGCTTAAAAATAATTTTTTAACTTCGACTACACAGAGAGTGATACTTTCCATTGTTTTCAGTGACAGACTTGTTTCTCTGTCTGACAGTAAAACGTCATGTTACGTTGGACGCTAGTAAATCTTATCGAAATGTGTATGAACTGTCAAAATTTTTAAACAGTATGTAGCTATACATTTTTCTGGAATTAACAGCCTAAAAAGTGTGGTTCTTTACAAGAATGGTGGAACTAATAATTTTAAGGTATGAGGTACACGTCACGTGTTTTAAAAGTGCACGTGATGCCTTAGCTGTGACTGCTCCAAAGTCAGAAATATACACTTCTCGTGTCAGTCACGAACTGAAACACAAACCTTGTCCTCAGCTATGAAAACAAACATTTATTCTTTCTCCCCATTTGTTTGAACACGTGCAATATCCTTCAGCAGCGTAACCAAACAATTCCTGCTTAGCATAATCGATACCTCATGCTGAAGTTTGTAGTAACTAGTAACCTATATATAAAAGTCGGCGCCGTAGTTATATTTGAATAATATAATTTGTACATCAGCTTTATAAATATTATGTATACGCCTGTTTGTTTATGTGATTATGTGTGGGCTGTATAAATTGGAATATGTTCTGAAAGGTATTAATAAATATTATGTATACCATTGTGTATGTTTGTCCGTGCGCGCGCGCGCGCGCGCGCGCGTGTGTGTGTGTGTGTGAAGTATTTTAAAAGAGTTCACACTCGATATCGCTACTGCTGCGACAAATAACTTATTGCCTAACGGAAGATTCAAATAAATATTCACAAAAATAATATTGCAAATTTTGGATCATAATTTTGTCAGAGGTTTATTAAAAGCGAGTATACATAAATTTATTTCTCGTGGATTAAATCGCTTTCAATGTGGATTTATCCCAACAAAGTGACAAGAGACAAGAGTAACGGAATTGTCCAGATGCACTTTTATTAATTTTGTACGTTATACTCTGTACAGGAATCAAATTAGAGAATGAAATAAGGAAATTATAAAGAATGAATGGATTTAAAATAGTGAGGAAGTCAAAAGTATCAGTCGACTGAGAAAAAGATGAAAATAAAGCCTTCGTCAATATTAATGGACAAGCTTATATTTGGGGAAGAAGAGGGAGGAATAAAAAGAAGAAGAAGAACGAAAAGGCAAAGGACCCACAGGAGGAGTAGGAGGATAAGGAAACTAATTATCATATTCTATTCTACAAGCCTACAGGTCTACTGCTTATTATAGAAAGTAGATTTGAAAAAACTTTGACATGAATGTGATCATAAACACTTTTATGGCAATCTCAGTTGAAACCGGAAAAATGAATACTCAACTGAAAGTGTAAATTTAAGTCTACTATGGGCGTTACCGTCCAAAAAAATACCAAAATGACTGTAGGTAGAACATCCACCAACGACATTAGGTCTAGAAGTTTACAAGCGAAAATAGCTTTTATGAAAATAACGCGCAGCTAACTTAGACGTCGTTGAATAGTAAAATAACTTAGTCTTTAGGGTAAAGCGCAGTACTGTGAAAAATTCGTGGTTTTTAAAAGGGGAGGCAAGGAACGATTGTATGCTTCAAACACTGGTGGACATTGTTGTAATGTCAGGAGCAGTGTGGCAATGATAAAAAGTTATCAGAGACACAAGAAATAAATGTGGCAAATTTTCATAAGAATCAAATAATATGCAGAGAGCGTTAAGTGCAATATACAGCTATACGGCAGAGTATTTAATGGAGAGCTAAACAGGAGATTGATATAAAGGATTTTAAATGAATTATCTAAAGAAATGGATTGAAAAGGTGCACGCTTTGTAAACACTGGATTATAAATTATGTGACGTCTTTAGAAAATAGTGTGATTACGATATAAACCTAAACTCGTTCAACTAAAGGAAAATGCCGAGCTCGTCCGTAACAACATCGTTCCAAGGATGACCTCTTTTAGTATAACCTTTAATAAATCAGAGGATATCTGTTGGCTGAATACTGGTTTCATCATCCTCTATCACACTCATATAATAACGCTGGTAGCGCCATCATCTTACAAAATTTCAGTTACGTTTCCTTTCTGTAATGTCTATCCACAGTCCGCCTTATTTTCAGGAATTAAGTTAAAAATAACTAGTCCTTATAATTTATGGTTTTGTTTTAGCAATTAACTTGGAACATAAATTTGATCGACTTATCTGTTAAGACAGTAGGCTCAGTCTAGCTGAGTCTGGACTGTCTGTTTCGACATTATCTCTTATTAACGGTTTGGTCTATTATTTAATTTTGTTTACTCACCTGAAGACGCCCTCAGATTATTGGTTGTCGAAACGTTGTGGTTAATGTACTGTTAAGGATTGCTAGTTCCAAAACAATGTACTTCATCGCAATTACAATAATGTAATCATTATTATGTGCATGCTGGTCTTAATAGGACTTTTATTTATAAACTTTTAAATTGTGCTTATTAAAGGTGTTTTCTTGCGTTCCTCTACAGCTGACTTCTGCGATTGATCTAGACTGCACTGTCGCTTGTGTTCACCGATGCGCGTATTGACATACGCTTCGTGAAGTCGATATAGACTTTCACGCAAGAGGAAAGCACGGTCCTGGCCTACATAATTTGGAAATAGAAATTGATTGGTGATACAGGTTTTATCTTCGCTGATTCATATATTCAGTCTGTGAATAATGTATAATACATAGTAAAATATACTTACAAATAATTGTGATACACGTTGTAACTGCAAGAAACTTTGAAATAAGACTTGTAGTAGGACTACAGTAGACTAATCAATAAAAACTACTTTAAAAGCCTGGTATATGTTAACAACAGTTTATATTTTGCTTTGCGATTAAACACGTGTGCAAAGTTATTTTGTAAGGCCACCTTCTTCACTCCTCTTTATCTCAGGTAAATATGAGGACAGCCGTCAAGGCTGGTTTTATGAGGGGGGTGAGTAGTACATTAGTAGTATGATATAGACTTTCGAAGTCTAGTAATACGGTAGTGAAGTCGATATACACTTTTACGCAAGAGGAAAGCACGGCCCTGGCTTCCTTTATTGGTCATAAACACTATTCGACTTTCAATGTTCGCAAATAAACCTTAGTTTACAAATGCAAGTACTTGTACAACTAGGACTGTCTTTTCATTAGCCTACGCGCACAGTGAGATCTCTGTTCCCGCTGTTATGGGTACTCCACAAGGGTCCTTACTATTAGGATACAGTCTAATAGTCTGGCATGACTTAGCCCTATCGACACCGAACATGAAAGTTTACGTTCTTTTATTCAACTCCATTGCCCTCCAAACTCTTTATCGCTTTCCGGCTCTATCTAAATCTGAATTATTTTACTTCATTGTTTAGATAAATTCCATCTTGTCTTCCCTTCTATTTTCTTAGGAATCTCATCTGTAGTAGGTTTTAACAATTATCTTTTTCTTGTACAATGTTCAACCTTTTCTTCCTTATAGGACTGTCGGGTTCACAACATTCCTGGCCCTTAAGATTTCTACTTTGTTCTTTTGTAACCTTTCCCTTTGCTTAGGAAAGTATTTTGCAGTGTTGGAAACATTATTGGCCGGGGTGTTAGGACGTGATCTAGACTTTATCTTGACAGACATTTCGAAACCATCATCGGAAACGGTGACTAATAGTCTCTACCTCATCACTGGGGTGAATTGGCGGACAGCGTGCCAATTGTTACCGACACTGATGATGGCTTCCGATGTTGAGTCCGAAAAGTCTGTCAACATAAACTCTAGACCACGGCCTAACACCCCGGCCAATAATGTTCCAGCTGTGTGGACGCCAAAAGTCTGTCAACATAAACTCTAGACCACGGCCTAACACCCCGGCCAATAAGGTTCCAGCTGTGTGGACGCCAAACGTCTGTCAACATAAACTCTAGACCACGGCCTAACACCCCGGCCAATAATGTTCCAGCTGTGTGGACGCCAAAAGTCTGTCAACATAAACTCTAGACCACGGCCTAACACCCCGGCCAATAAGGTTCCAGCTGTGTGGACGCCAAACGTCTGTCAACATAAACTCTAGACCACGGCCTAACACCCCGGCCAATAATGTTCCAGCTGTGTGGACGCCAAAAGTCTGTCAACATAAACTCTAGACCACGGCCTAACACCCCGGCCAATAATGTTCCAGCTGTGTGGACGCCAAAAGTCTGTCAACATAAACTCTAGACCACGGCCTAACACCCCGGCCAATAATGTTCCAGCTGTGTGGACGCCAAAAGTCTGTCAACATAAACTCTAGACCACGGCCTAACACCGCGGCCAATAATGTTCCAGCTGTGTGGACGCCAAACGTCTGTCAACATAAACTCTAGACCACGGCATAACACCCCAGCCAATAATGTTCCAGCTGTGTGGACGCCAAAAGTCTGTCAACATAAACTCTAGACCACGGCCTAACACCCCGGCCAATAATGTTCCAGCTGTGTGGACTCCAAACGTCTGTCAACATAAACTCTAGACCACGGCATAACACCCCAGCCAATAATGTTCCAGCTGTGTGGACGCCAAAAGTCTGTCAACATAAACTCTAGACCACGGCCTAACACCCCGGCCAATAAGGTTCCAGCTGTGTGGACGCCAAACGTCTGTCAACATAAACTCTAGACCACGGCCTAACACCCCGGCCAATAATATTCCAGCTGTGTGGACGCCGGCCGTGGACTCTGTTTTGCAATATGTTCAGTCTTTCTGCTTTCCCGACTTTTTTACAACTTCAATTACTGCTTCAGAATTTCAGAATCTATGTCGTGTTTTAAGTAATATGTACACATTTTCCCTACACGGAATGATAGATAAACTTTTTAAAAACCTCTACTTTTGCCTTAGCAACCGTTCACCCATTGTGAGCTTAGTCAAAGGAACAATATACTTCTGTCAATAATAATGCTGGTTCCGTGTTTGGTTTGAATTAATAAACAATTCAAGCAAGAAAATTTAGAGATGTAATAATTTAAACAATGTGTATTCTTTAAAATGTATATTCTTACTTTATACAGTAAGACGCAATGACGATAAGATTTTGTTTTCTCCTTCAAACAAGTAACGTAACCTGTCGGAGTGACAGACGCTCAGCTGAGAGACATCTAACCTGCTTCACACTGAGTAATCTGCGACGAGTTGAAATATTTTCCCGCTTTAAACTCTCAGCTCCAGCTTCCAAATATTTTTATACATAACTTATTCTTGTAATAGTGAGAAAATTCTGCTATTTAAATGCTACCTTATTTTATGACAATGACATATAGTTCATTTTTTAGACAACTGAGAACTTTGTTTCTTGTAGTACTTTGTTTAGGATATTGTTTTCAATACATTGTTATCGAGATTCCTCTCAAACAAGAATAATAAAATTTTTCACCGCCGCTCCCTTTCTTCTTCATCAATTTGAAAAAAAAACAGCCGTTGCTAATCGCTCTGCAGTTCAGATTCATCTTAACAACAGCCTCTACCCCTCCACGTAGGACGGCTCCATCCTAATCATGCACATAGCTATTCAGGTTTTCAGACGCATCAGGCAGCCATCGGATTTACCCGGACACTGCAACCACTGGGGCACGTCCAGCTTAGCTGCCCCATGATTGGTTTTGGTCTTGGACTTGGTCCTGATAGTGATTATAGTCTTCATAACTAATACTGCAAAGTTACGGTCGGATAAGATAGAGCAGCAAAACGAATTAAAATCTTACCAAATCTCGTACATGTTTTCCTCTTTTAGGGCTCTAGTTCCACTTCATGAACAGTCTCACCTTTGAAATTAGACAGCAAATTTTGCTTTACGCCTTTCCAAAATATGTAAGAACTT
>CM068371.1:424449235-424620660 GCA_034769895.1 Magicicada septendecula
ATAAAAATATATAAGACGCTTGCCACTCAAAAAGAAATTTAAAAATGCCCAATGTTTTCAGGGAAAACCCAAGAAAAGGACAGGTGGCATCTGGACTGACGAGACGAGGGAGAGACATTGAGCAAGAATGAAGGAGATGTGGGAGAGGAGGAAGAGAGAGGGGAAGAAGGGTGGAACCAGTTGAACCAAACCTAGACCACAGTGGCTCATACGTAAAATGTATATATATATATATATATATATATACATATATATATATATAAGGTTGTTACTTATGGAGGCGAGACATGAACATTGGCAAAAAAGGAACATGAAATACTAAGAAGGTAGTATTTGAAAGAAAGATCGTAAGACGTGTTTGTAGCCCGGTTAAAGAAGATGACGAATGGAGAATAAGAAATAACAAGGGGGTATATGAGCTATTGAAGCATGAGGACATTGTAAGATTCGTAAAGGCTCAATGAATACAGTGGCTAGGTTACCTAGAGCGGAGGGATGATAAAAATTCCAAAAGAAATTATGCCAAAGAAAATCCTGAGGGAGCAAGTCTATAAAAGCAGAAAGAGGGGACGGCGTAGAACAAGATGGTTGGATGAAATGCTGGAAGATCTTAGAACGGATGTGAAGGGTAACACGGATATAGGAGACTTTGGAGAAGATTCGTGTTAGAAACAAGGGCTCACGTTAGGATGTGGTGCTAAAGAAGAAGATTATTTCTTTACACGGATCTCTTTCTCTGTTTGCAACTGACGTTCCTATTTAGTTTGTATTTCGTCCTCAATATTATTTACTTTCAACACTTCTCGTTTCCTTCTCCTAATGCACTCTACTTCCGTCACTACGATATACACCTAAGCTGTAATTATGTAATTAATTTTCACGCTGTTACTTCTTCTTGCGTTGCTTTTAAGTAGTTTTCCATCGTCGTTTCGCATCATTTACTTTGTACGCTTTCTACCGCGACAATCACAGTCATCGCACACTTTGTTAATCATTAGTGTGCAAGTAGATAGTGAGAAAAAGCATTATAAATTAGACACAGCGAATGTGAATAACAGACGCAATCGGGAGGAAGAAAAAAGGCTATTACGGAAAGTTATTTCTTCTTCACCACCTACGCTTATTCAGACGTTTCCAGTAACACGTATCTGCCACCTGTTATCCATAAGAGCGCATTTAGTTTCTTTCTCATAATAGTATAGGATGTTACAGTTGTTTTGACAACGTACTTCTACTGTACGATCTACGTATAATTGTCTCCTCTGAGTATTTTCTTTATTATGATAAACTCTTTAAAAAAAGTGTTGAAAATGTGAACAGTAATTTAACGATTTAAACCAAATGGTACGGACTGTCTTCCGGAACTATGGGGTTTTATTAACCTTGATACTTGTAAATCTGTACTTAACGTTTAAACGTAAAATTAAGTAACACGAAAACGTAACAACAAATTATACTTATCGATAGAACTGTCGTGACTTACTTGCTAAGATAGAGAACATCGCGTTATCATCACTAAAACAGGTCGCCAAACATCGCGGTTTTTTATCTTCAACTTCCTTATCTTATTGTTATCTATTTAAGTTTAAATGTGAAGTTTTAATTGCTGAGCAGACCGAATGCTCTCTTCCACTTCCATACAAATTTCTGTTTCCATTCATCGTATCGTTTATGCCATTACTGTTATATTCTCGCATTCATCTTTTCCAACACTTTCACTTTCCGTAGTTGAACCCCCCCCCCCCAGTATTCCGAAACTTTCTTCAAAAAAACGAGATTATGTTGTTATAAAAAATTTCAACACTTGCAACTACAACTCAAATAGTAACTGAAAGCCGTTTTATAATGAATCATTTATTTTTTTAAAAAGTAAATTTTAGTTTACATATTGAGGTTTAATGTGTTACTTTAATATAATTTCACCTCTTTCAATAATAATTCTTTAGTTATCAAGTACTTTATTTAAGTTTCGTACTGGTTCCGACTCCTGTATAACTAATTACGTACAATAATATAGGCATGATATGTAGAGAAAATAGAGGGAAGGAAAACTTCAGACGAAGGCTAACAATAATTATTTATGAAATTAAGGGAGGAAGCACTGATTAATAATGAAGAGCGATGCGTGGGGTAAAGTGAAGAGGAAGCCCGTGTTCAGCGTGTAAAGCCTCAGACATGTCGCGAAACAGAAGATCTGAATTTAATTGCATAATGAATTGCACTGCAATATGTAGTAGGTATATAATGTAATGTAGTAAGCATACGATTTTAAACAAGATTTCATGGATAGCAAAAAACTACAGTACAAGAATTCCGATTTTTCTCGTTGTGTGTATTTAGCATACGTACGATAGCGTAGCATGTCATTTTTCTTTAATAGTTTGAATGTAGAATTCATCCTGATGATCCAAAAAAAACCTCTAGCTCGAAAAACGTTTGTTTAGGATTATCGCGCCTCGACTGTACATCTTGTGTAACGGTATTAGACGCTGGAGGTCGTTTGTTTGTTGTTCTATTAATAAGGAACGTGTTATTCAAAACCATTTGTTTACTGCACCGAGCGTCGTGTGTTCATTATATGACAAGAGAGAGTAGTCACATAGATTTCGTTGTCGATTGTATTTGCTTCCACATATATATCTTTCACAGCTTAGCGAAGTCGCATAGATTTCGTTATCGATTGTATTTGCTTCCACATATACAGTATATATCTTTCACAATTTGTTGAAGTCACATAGATTTGTTATCGATTGTATTTGGTTCCACGTGCATATCTTTCACAATTTATCGAAGTCACATAGATTTTGTTATCGACAGTATTTGGTTCCATATGCATATCTTTCACAATTTATCGAAGTTAAATAGATTCCGTTATCAACTGAATTTGGTTCCACAAATATATATGTCTATATATATATATATATATATATATATACCAATTTATTGGAAATAGTATGTAATCATAATAATAAAAATGAGAAGAAGTGAAGTAGAACAAGATTAGTCAACTGACATAATAATTTTAGACCTATTTATACTACATTGAACAGATAACTTCTACACACACGCGCGCGCGCACTCACACGCACTCACACGCACACGCCAGTACCTCTGTTTTTTAGTATCGTTAATAGGGGCACTGATAATTAAAAAAAAAAAAACCTTACCAACATTATACCACAGAGACGTTATCCGAAAAAAGACGCAAATAGGGGTAGGCCTATATGTACATAAAATCGCCGCGTTAATATTTAAAAATAAATTGTGACTCTTTTAAAGTGTTAATGACGGTCTTGAAAGTTGTAACCCTCCTTACTGAAGATTAAACAAGACAGATACTAACACCATTAATGTTCTTCAAAACTTTCCTAAAAATCGAACAAATTCGCGGTCGCAGACAAGCGACAAGGTTGCACACGTTTCCTCAATTAATATTTTATCGACATTTGGGTAGAGAAAACAATATTTCTGTAATAGTTGTTTGTTTACTCAAGCGGAGAACGCTCACGTGTTATACGAGTGTTTATTATATATATATAACAAATATATTATAATAAATACGTCTCGTACAACGTATCCCGTGACGTCACTACGCTCGTCGTTTTCCTCGTGTCTTTGGCGGTATAAAACATTACTGTACACACATATACACATTATCTGTTATTAACAAATAACACGCATTAAGCATGCACAAGACCGTGACACGTATTGTTCTCGTAACTAATGACTGCTGACCATTCAATTACTTGCAAACTGTTTAATATCTGTAATATCTGCAGCTGCATAAATTATTTCACCTCTGAGTGAACAATGTAACTTACAAATATACAATTTACAATGTAGCCCCTTAAGTCCTTCGGCAGTGAATGCAAAACAAACGTCTGGTATTTATAGTTTAACTTTTCTTTGTTCGTTATTTGTTCTCAGCACAAAACATTTTCGTTCCTTATTTGTTCTCAGCACAAACATTTATAGAAAAAAACAAGAGGCGCTGAGGGAAATGTGGCTGAGAGAGAGCGGAAGATTTGGGGCCATAATTAAACAACATTAATTCAAAACTGTCGCGTTAAGTAGCTCGAATAGGCGGTTATTTACAATCGAATAAATCTGGAGGTAGCTCGAATCAATAATATTTACAATTATCGTAATCACTATCATTACAGTAGTCGTCGACAACACACACACAACACGTGTTCACTATGTAAACATTTATAACTGAAAACATCCTATAGTCAGTTGAGATGGCTTCTTCTCCACACCCGTGTATCAAAGCACGTTCCTTTTCCAGAATCTTAGTCTCCGTAGCGTTTACTGTTCTTTCATTCCGAGATCACAGTGGCCGTTCTCTGTTTCTTCACTCTAGAGGTTTCCTCTGAAATACGTTTTCAGCAATCATTTTTCAGAAATTTTTAATATACATGTCCGAACGACTATAACCTGCATCGCTGAATTCGTCTCCCTCTTACTCCCGTGATAACGTATTTACTTCTTCATAATTCCTTCGACATAGTGTAACCAACATCATAATAAGAAAACAAGAAGGTTATTCACATAAAGTGTTGAGATATTAAGTGGATCAAAATAAAATGAAATGCTACAAAACTCAAGCTACCTTAATAAAAACAAAATTAAGATATTGGTTGTGATTAAGTAATGGCTTGGATGTTTCCCGATTTCTAATTAAAGTCGTTATTACCATAACACTTCCAGCAAGGTTTAATCTGATTCTAAGTTACTAATATTCATAATGGAGCAGAAAAAACCCGACTAAAATAAATAAACTGTCAACCACAATACACACACGCAAATGCCAAAAACATTTATTCGCATTTGTTCCGCAAGATATTTAAGTTACCAGCGTGAAACACGTACTTTCAATTTTCAAAACGACTCATTCGTTTACACCATTCGCATAATTTATATACCAGTTAATGTGACTGTTTCTTAAGCATGCTATAATTGCGCTACCCTTTCGGGTACTTACTCTCATAATATTTCCAACGTAATATTAACGTTACAACAAATTTACATTAATGTCAGCCGTTCACATTTATAAAATAATCGGAATTAAAATTGTTATTCACTCTCTCTTCGTCGCTCCGGTATACACATTCTATCTCTTGATTTTTTTCGTCTCTCTATCATTTATGGTCTCTCTTCCTGCCTATCTCCACATCAATCCCGCTTTTGTTTATGACGTTCATTCTCCCATAGAGTTATTAACAATAAATGCGTCGATACATACACCTGTGTATCGCACATTCGCAGTTATGGACACACATAATTTACACACGTGCGCGTGCGTATAGAACAAGGCTTGTTCGCATTCGCAGATCAAGCAGAAATGATTATGCAGAAATAATTTATTAATTAATAAGTACATCTAAGAGGTAAGGAAGCCTTTTACAGAACCATTGATGTGGAGAACATTATTTTGTGTAACAGAGAACGAGATGAATTGTGGACGCTGAGGTAAATGATAAGAACTGGCTGACCTAAAAGAGAAACAGATTAATAAGTTTCAACGAGAAGATATAGAGGAAAGACAGTTTATCACAGTAAACGCAAGCTAGGAAGAAACCGATGTCATCAAAATCGTCTGACTCACGTGAGATATGTTCATTTACGTGTAAATTATCTAAACAGATTATGGTTCCGAAACAGCATCCATCCAAATTGTACTTGATTGTATGTACTTTATAAAATTAATACACCAAGGGCGCCGACTATTTATTACTGACAATATCTGCAGTTGCCTAATCGATTTCACTACACCATTCTCGTTATCTAATATGGTAACACTATTAGGCACAATATGACCATTGACTTTCGTCGTAGGTACTCACCTAGTAAAGCCACTTGTCTAACGACTGGTGGAGATTACCTTTGTGAAAGTTTTAGTGCGTCAACAACCGTTTTACAGACAGCAATAAACTGCCCAATATACAGACGTCGAAACCGAGCTCTATACATTGTCGGAGACGAATCTTACTAGTTTGCGTTCTCTTTTGTGTTGTGCGTTTGCAACAAAGAAAAATAAACTTTATAAGCGAATAACTTCAAAAAATTAAGTTGCAAACTTACACAAAGAACTAACGCTTGATACGCCTACAGAAAAACAAGGATTTACATTCTTCTTCAGCCTATTGGACATAAGCCTCCCCTTCACTCTTCAAGGAGTGACCAGGTTATAGTTCTTATAACATCGTTCATCCTTACCTTAAATCCACCTTTCATTCTTGAGTCTGGCGTAATAGTTGCTGAATTTCCACTTTAGTTTTGTTATCTGACTTAAAACGTCTTTCACTTTTGTTATGTTTCGTTTCGTACATTGCCATAGCGTCGGTGGGACTGCCTGTTGAAGATATTACTATGGCGAGCAAGAACTGAAAGAAAGAATCTATTAGGTCGTTCTTTGCAGATATATTCCTATGACTTTAAGACGAGCGTGGGAAAACTAACAGATATGGCCAGATAGCCAAGAACAGACATATATTGGAGAGAAAAGAAAGGACTGCAGCCGTTTTGGTTACAAAAGTCTGGAGGACAAGATACTCTCTTTCGTTATTCACCACAGTCAGCTGTTCATTTTTACAAATTAAATAACTGTACTGTCAACCAGTCAAAATATCAACCCCATTCGACAGACTATAAGAGAAGGAAACGGAGATTATAAAATATGAATGATACTACAGTAATCTTTATACATACAAAAACAAAATAGTTAATAATTTTGTTAACAATGCTTATCAAACACAACGGTTAAGGTTTTGTTGTTATTTTAAAGTGACCAAAGTACCAATGTGTGTGTGTGTGTGTGTGTGTGTGTGTGTGTGTGTGTGTGTGTGTGTGTGTGTGTCAAACTGGATGGTAATGTCGCAACGAAAACCGGTTGTTTGTTTGTTATACCGATGTTCCTTGTGGCACGTCCCGTTGTTTTGCTTTCGTTTCACAGCTGCGATGGTATCGTTAAACCGGTGCCGTATAAACACACAAACAAGCTGTTCGCTCACTCCTAAACGATTACGGAAATGCTAAGTAAAAATGTTTTCGTGCATATGATGCGTGTACTTTTTGTGAAGACCCCTGTCTTTTTATCACCATGCAACGAGTATGAAGAAAGCTTGTACAGGTAGATGGAGAAAAATATTACTGACCACTTAATTATTAAGTGACAGGCATGCCAACTCACCCGTACTGAAATCTACCGCCTTAACCCGGAACACAAGGTTAACGGTATTTTTCTGTCCGTAAATTTGCTGTCCTGTTTCCGTTCTCTAAAACGGGTTATTTTTTTTTAGAAAGAAACAGAACTTGTAAAGCAATTTTGTAAATGATTTTTTTTTTCGTAAAAGGGAACAGTAGCGAGTGTCGATTGTGAAAAGTGATGTATGTTGTAGCCAACCGGCCGCCGTTAGACAATAACACGTGCGCCACGTTAGCGACGAGATAGGCTCCGCTAAGGAAGACAATGCCTCGGCGACAGCAGATGTTTGACATAAGTGAACGGCATGGGAATAAGCTGCAATAACAGAGAGACAAAAGACTGCGTCTTCTTGTACCAATTACCGAGAAAACGTATACGAGGGCGATGCAAGTATTTGTCAACCCACACGTGGGAGTTTAGCGACTACACATGGATGAGACAGATTCCACAAAGGCAAGATACAAACGGACGTTATAGGAACAAAAGACCACGCATAGTGACACAGCGGGGAACTTGTTTACCAGCAAAAGTAAGGAGCATGCAGAAGAACTGTAGGGCAAATGTCCATTCCAGGGAAAAGGACCGCCATCAGCGTGTGAACTTAACGAAGGAAGTCGAGGATAATACAGCGATTCGCCACACCCGAGTTATAAGACACACGTGTAGCTGGACGGAAATTACTAGGGAAGAACTGAAAGAGAACATAAAACAATCGGATGACAGGCAACCGTGAAATTAGGTCCGTCGTCATACGGTGAAGGAGGAGCAAACAGCGAAACTTTAAAGGAGGGGTCTATAGTGACCTACCATGAACGAGAGTTCGGTAAAGGGGGGTTGTTGAGAAGACATCACCATGGAAACGAGGGTGAAGAACGAATGAGGAAGTAGCCAGAAGACTAGCTCGAAAATCAAGGAGGAGTTTTCGCAGAATCATAGACGAAGAACCAGTAAGGACGTAGATGGTGGGAAGAGTACACGAGATGTGGAGATGGTCGTGGAACTCGAGACATAAAAATAAGTATTGGCAAAGAGCAGGGGGCAGTCATTAAGGTTCATTCAAGCAGTTAATAAGTTGATCTGTTAGTCAGAAGTTGTAGAGTTATTAAGAAACAGTCAGTTAGTTAAGTATTCAAAAGTGAACAGTTATTCAAGATCAGTCTTTTTCCAGTAAATCAGCAAAGAGTTAGTTGATCGGTATTAAAATGATTCATTCAAGCAGTTAGTCTGTTAGGGAGTGAGACGGTAATTATGTAAAACTGTTAGTACGTTGAAATTGGGTTAGTGAAGTGAATAGAGTTAGTGAATTACTCAGGTTGTTCAGGTATAGAGTTGAACTTACTCAGGTATTGAGAGAGTTAGTTAAATTGTGGGAGTCAGGTGTTAAGCCCATCCTAACCTATGGTTGCGAAACGTGTATCCTGAACTCCAAGGCAGCAAACACTCTCGATACCTTTGAAAGAAAAATATTACGAAGAATCCTGGGACCAGTTAATGACGTACATGGCTGGAGAATAAGATATAACTATGAATTGTATCAAATGTATAAAGAACCACCGTTAACACGGTACATAAAACTACAGCGTCTAAGGTAGCCAGGATGGGAGAAGAAAGGATACCACAAAAACTATTGTATACCAGAATCCATGGAAAAAGATCAGTGGGAAGAGACCAAGGAGACGATGGGAGGATGCGGTGGATGAGGATACAAGAGAGATATTGAAAGTGCGTACCTGGAGGAGGATGGCTGCTGACAGAGGAGAATGGGGGGAAAATTTGAAGGAGGCCAGGGCCCAACAAGGGCTGTAGTGCCATAGAAAGAAGAAGAAGAAGTCAGGTGTTAAGACAATGTTGAATTGACTTCAATCAGACTTTGCAATACATTAATATACTGACGAATCGAAAAGTGATAACATATTAATAGTATAGTACCATACCGTAACGTATGTGATGAAATAAAAACTTTAAAAGGACTTAGTTACAACTCAACTTTTATGTATTAACGAATCGCGTTAAGCAATCAAAGTTCCTGACGATATGTAATAAGTAGAGACATTGTACTTAAACGTGAAAGGGAATTCGGTGACATGAACTAAATATCGAAATCACGTAATGAATTAATACGTCGTTGTATCAAATAAACACTTAAATTCTCGCGATGAAACGAATCATAAGTGGAACGATCGTGTTAATTGAACAAAGTATTAACTATCTATTAATGTTCGTGAACAAAGTGTAAGGGTAAAACCTCACGCGAAAGGGTCATGAGACATATAAATCAAACCCGAATGTCCGCAATAAATAACTTTCGTTAAAGAACATATCCTAAACGAGTGCGAAACAAAATATTGTCGACGCCGGAGTGCAGAGTACAGTGAGAGTGAAAAGTGTAGATTCAAAACGATGAAGAGAGGATCTATCAAGCCATCAGCAATCTGGGACTCGCAGGAGAATGAGAAGCTTCGCAGATAATCGCCGTTTGATTTGGATACGTACTCCAAGTAAACCATTGATGTATTATTAGGTTAAGTGACCACTGTCCTGTTACTCACAAAGAACACACCACTGAGTTAATTAGAATGTTTATTTAATTTCTTTTGAGCAAAACCGAATCGTAGAACTCAGAAAGAATGAGTATGAAAATATGAATCCATGAATTAGAGTACTTTATAATATGTAGAGTAATTAATTAAATACTTAATCAATTAATAGATAAGGTATTAGAGAAGTAATAGACGATTTAGCAATATAATGCATCCTACAGTATTGTGTAGTAATGGTAAATTTAATTACAGAATTTGAAATTGATTTCTAAGTATCTAAATAAATTATTGTTGTTAACGAAGATTTCTGGTGTTCGAGTCGTATCATTATTATTAACCTAATTAATAACAGTTACTTAGGTAGACGTACGATGATACCAACGGCACCCAATGCATGGAAGTAAGCAGTGATAGCATTGTCATGACCAAAGTAAGTTTAATATACAAGGATTCATAATTATACTTAATTAGCAAGACATTAGATTACACATTTGCATATGATGTACGAACGTGTGACAAAAAATAAAGTTATAGTTATATTTGAATTACAAATCAATAAATAATCAATTGATAATAATAACGATAGATAAATTAAATTAATATATTTGCATATACTGTACTTAAATACAGATACATTTGCATATGGCACACCAATGTGTGGCTCGATCAAAATTAATTATTTGAGCAATAAATGAATGCATTAATTAACATAGTAAAATTAATACAATTAGATGTGGCTTCCGGACGAGGGGCTTACGAAAACTATCATCAACACTCAACACTTTATTAACAAATCAATAAAACAGCAGTATATAAATAAAATTAATTAATTAAAATTTAATTAATTAACAATTAATTAAATTAGCAGCATCATAGATTTGCATATGGCGCTCCAATCGCGGGGCTTAATAAAGCAAAGACATACGATAAAGTTTGTGTATGTCTCACTTACATTCAACGATCAATGTAATTGCACAAAATCGTAATAAGAAGTTAATTAAAACATAATCAATTAACAATATTAATCGTAGCAGATTAATACATTGCAAACTTCAGAAGAAATATATACCGGTACATCGAAAGGATAGCATTCTGTAAAATGTACATAAAATTTGACGATTTTTAACAGCATAAATATTTTCACCAATACCACAATTGTTGCAAGAGGCCAAAAAAGGAATGAAAACCTATAACTAAGAACTCAAAATCAAATAAAAATTATATTTTGTTATGTTTTTGTTAATTATAATTCTTTATTATTTTACAGTTTTTACTTCAAAAGGCATAGACTTCTTTTCTTTTATTACAAATGAAGTCGCGTTTGTTTTTTTTTTTTGTTATCAATGGACAAAAAATCTAAGAAGTAAATTAAAAATATGTTTAACTTTTATACTCATGAACTTTTCATTATCTACGTTTCAAATGATGTTTTTGAAGTTACGAAATCTGAAAAATCATAAAAGTTTATTTCATACAATGTGTTCAGGAGTTTTTTTGCGAGAATTTCCATGTGTCGTGCTAATTTATTTTAATTGTGTTTACGCTAATTTATTGTGTGTAATAGTATTGTTAATTCAGTTTACACAGGTCTAATTGTTTATTTAATGCTGAAAATAATATCGATTATTTACTATAATTTCGTGATTTAATAATTTGCAATAATATATAATAATGATTAGCCAATAGCCCTCAATATTTATATTCGGAATAAACGCTGTTGAAATTAGACAATAGGAGTAATGGTGTTTCCCGTGTAAGTTCCTCTTTTTTCCGTAATTTACCGTCAATTTTGCACTTTCAGACTGGCAAATATATAAGTATTTCCAACCCCTCATTGTTTACAATTTACTCGGTATCTTAAAAAATCAGGAGCATTAGAGAGTTTCATGGAAAATTATTCTGAAAGTAGGAAACTCTTTCGAGCGTTCAGTCTAAGCATAAAAGTTAAAAGAGTGCTGAATGGACTAACGTTGTAGATGTTTCATTCCTCAAACTCCAGGTTTATTGGTGACTACTCACAAACACGCGCGCAGAAGCTCTGCCTTTATACAAACATACAAATAATCTGCGTGCCTACTGGCTACTGTTCCCGGGCTAGAGGTTTGCTGTGAGATATCTATACACTATTCACTCAACATTGTGAGGGCAATTGAGTAGTTGCTTACGTCAGAATTAGGCTACCCTGGCTACTTAAGCCTAAACCGATAGTAGTATGTTTCCATGGGTCCGCTGTCGCTCAGTAAGAAAAAAGGGAAAAAGAAAATCCGCTCGTGCGATTACTTATTTACAATTATTGTCATATTGTTTGTTAAATCCCTTCCTGTTTAATATTTTTTAATATCGGTTACAGGGTGTATTTCCTCAAACACCAGCTGAAAATTACAACGTTATAACTACCAAAACTTAAGTAATCTCTCAACATAGGTTCATACACATTACAAGAGATTAAACACCTTGCGATGTGTGAAACAAGTTATTTATTATGTTCGGCGTGTATAGACAGATAAATACAAACCATGAAGATTCGATAGCATTAAAGCGACATCATTGATAATTTTATTATCAACACCCCTAATACTGACAACTCCAGTTCTGAACAGAAAACAGATATAAAGGGTGGGGCATTGAGAACACAACAATTTAAAACTATGACAACAGGAACTCGTTTAATATTTTAAAGTCAAGTATAGTATAGACGTTCGACAAATTGTTTGGAGACGTTCGGCAAGAGTATCCAAACGTGAGAAAATTAGAAATGAAGGAGGAATGAATGTGACAAATTCAATTGCTGATTTCATCCAAACAAAAATAATTACAATGGTATGGACACTCGAAAGAATGGCACAGGAAAGATTGCCAAGGAGAGTTATGGAATGGACCCCACCAGGAAGAAAGAAAAGAGGAAGACCATCTATCACCTGGATAGAAAAAATGCATACTATATTGAGGGAACGAGAGATTTAAGAAGATTTTTGGGTGGACAAGCAGCAGTGGAAGATGAGAATTCAATCACTTCTGTAATCTTTGGTTCCGGAAAATGTGTAGGCATTGTACAAACGGAATAATAAATAAATATAGTATAGATGTAAAGGTAATAAGATGCCATTTTACTTAGTCATGTTTATCCTTGAACAATTATTATGAAAATAACATCTCTTAAGTGACGTGACGCCCATTGACACGCTTACATTCTTCAAGTCGATCGGAAAAGCTATCCATGACGCTTGCGGAACAGCAAAAATTTCTTTGAAGATCTGTTACCTGAGATGATTTAAATCACGTGGTCGTGACTGGAAAACCTTAAACCACAAAAAGAAATTAAATCGCAGATAGGCCTGGACATCGCGCTGGGCGGGTGTTGCACCATATCTTGAAATCAACCGAACTTCGAACACAGGCCTCAACAGATCCATTGTGTTATCTAATGTGTATGCGGTAGCTCTATCCTGTTGGAACCAGACCGAGTCAGTGTCAGTACTTAGATCATTTAACAAAGGAAGAAAAAAGTTGTTCAGCATTTGCACATAACAATCTTAGTTCACACTGACTGAGTTTCTATTACCATCTTCAAAGAAATACGGTCCATAAACACGAACGGAGGAAACTCCTCAACAAACGGTGACTCGCTGGCTATTAAGAAGTATAGCATGAAGTTCTTAAGGATTACTGTCACTCCAATAGCGCACTATTTGTTTATTAACATGCCTGAAAATGTGAAAGTGTGCTTCACCTGATGTCTTCATGAAAGTTTTGTTCTTGATTTTTGAATTCTAATATTTCATTATAAACATCAACACTTTTAGTGTAATCACGTACACATTGTGCGTGTGAACAGTCTGTGTGGTTATACTGCGCGTGCGTATTAACAGATCAAGACAAACGTCGTAAGTACGAGTTGAGGGTTAAAATAATAAATAAAATGAAAAAAAGAAAGAAAAATTGTTTACAATCAGAATGATCAATATTGCACACCACTATATAAAAATTATTCCGATTAGCGCTTTCAAGCTTCACAGCTCATCGTCAGATCAGGAATAGACAGAAAATATGTAATACCCAACCATTCACCCCTCTCCCCCACCCTGCTCACCCACAACAAACTAAAAATTAATGACCCTTCCCCACCCCCTAAACTCTGTCTCACCATCTGTACAGTTACATATTTTTCTAGTAAATTCCTTGTGTTTCAGTGTGTGTGTGTGTGTGTGTGTGTGTGTGTGTGTGTGTGTGTGTGTGTGTGTGTGTGTGTGTGTGTGTGTGTGTGTGTGTGTGTGTGTGTGTGTGTGTGTGTGTGTGTGTGTGTGTGTGTGTGTGTGTGTGTGTGTGTGTGTGTGTGTGTGTGTGTGTGTGTGTGTGTGTGTGTGTGTGTGTGTGTGTGTGTGTGTGTGTGTGTGTGTGTGTGTGTGTGTGTGTGTGTGTGTGTGTGTGTGTGTGTGTGTGTGTGTGCATCCTTTTAAACTACCCTCTTCCTCTCCACACACGTGGGTCAGTCACACACCCTTATTTTAAAACAACCAATTAGTACTATGAAATATAATTCTTAATCTTATCTATCTGCCCTCTCTCATTTACTTCTTAATCATGTTATAAATATTTCTTCATTATTAAATTTAATTTTAATATTAATTAAATTGTCTAACGCTTTTTCTCTTTCTTTCAATATTTCTAACTCCTCTCTAAGCTTCCTTTCAACCACTAACACAAATTTCTTCATTAAAAATTGTTTAGTCTTTGTTCAATACATGTTGTGGTAAGTAACATTAAGTATTAAAGAGCCATTATCCTAAATAATTAATTTTGTGAATTTTCATAATTATAATTACAAGTTAATTTTTTGAATTTATATTCAATTTGATAGGGATGCCTTCTCTCTAGAACTTTATCTAGCATAAAGTGTGAGTGAGTTATGGAGGCTGTGAAAATATATCGGGTGGAGGTATATCGGTGTGGATGTTGTGGGTTTGGTTTTGAAACCAAAATATATCGGAGGGAGACTACAGGGGTTCTGTGGCTAGATCGCCCCCTGCCACGCATATGCTAAGGACGGCGTTGCCTGCAGCCGTATTATGTATTTGTAAGTCTTTTCAGTTCCAAAGTTATAGACAGAGAAACAACAGAATTCGCATGAAACATTTCACACAATTCTTACGGACACAGCATTACAATTCGAAGCATATTGTAGGAGGTATAATTGAAATCAGCCGAGGTGGTACTAACTGATCGTGGCAAAATTGCCTTTTCATTCTGTCGTTGTGTTGCGATCGACTTGGCAGTTTCGTGTCACGGGGTGACTCAACTCAATCCGAGCACAACACGCTACTTCCTTGCACGCGCGATTTGCTCCACCTTCACCTATTTTCCGTAGTAATCGACCTTAATGCGCGGTGCATGCTATTGTGTGTGTCACGTACAGTAATTAAAAATTTGTGTAATCTATAAGCGAAATAACACGTCAAGAGATAGTCAGGGAAACGCCTACATTGTTAAATAAACTATTACTACATCTTGTGTAGTCGATATGTTTAGCTGTATTTCTAACATTGAAAAAGAAAATAATAATTACTACTATTTTACCATTACGCAAAAATAGACTTTCCATAGGCAAGAAGCTGCGTTTAAGTTTAATAAATATGTAATAGCCATAATTGTGCGAAAGTTGGCATGTATCTGGAAAGAAAGTACGATGGAAGAAAATGGTCGAAGCATAATAGAAACTTATGGAACCGATTGTAAACTGATGGTATTAACTATCAAGAGTAACAATGAAATATAAACAACACACAAAGAAATGTACTTACTTTACTTACTTAATCCTTAGCTTTTCTACCTTTCGGTGTAAAGCTATGTTGGAGTTGAGTCCCTCTGAGGTCGTCTTTTTCCACATATCCCTCCATTTCTTTCTATCTGCTGCGAGCTCTTTTATTTTCTCCCATTTTACGCCTCTTCTTCCTGCAGCTGTGCGGGCTTCATCCTTCCAGAGCTTTCTCGGTCGTCCTCTCTTTCTTTTACCTGTTTCTCTGGATTCAAACACTTGCTTTACCAGTCTTTCCTCCCCCATCCTCATTACATGTCCCAGCCATCTAAGTTGTGATTGTTCTATTGTTCTACAGGAACAATATCTAACTTTTTCCTAAATATTTCATTTCGAATTTTATCTTTTTTTGTCTTCCCTTCTATTTTTCGAAGAAACCTCATTTCAATACTAGTTAGCTTGCTTTTTATTCTCTCATTTGTTGTCCATGTTTCGCTTCCGTATAAGTTAATAATAAAACTTCATGATTTTTCTGACTATTTCTGTTTGTATCCTAGTGGGTATTTCTTTTTTACCCAGGAAACTTGATTTAATACTATTGCATAATCTTCCTGTTTTCGCTACTCTTTCACTTACTACTTCCTCTAAATTCCCTTTCCTGTTAATCATTACTCTCAGATATTTATAACTTTTTACTTGTTCTAAATATATCCATCAATTTCTATACTGTGTTTCTCTTCTGAATTTCCTATTACCACAGTTTTAGTCTTCTGTATATTAATCTTCATGTTTTTCTTTCTAATTTCTTCATTAAATACCTTTATGTTATTCTGTAACTGTTTTTCTGTTTCTCCTATAATTATTAAATCGTCTGCGTAGCATATTCTGTTATTGTTATTATCTTCATATTCCAGTATCCTATTCTATATTTACTCATACTTTCTTTACATTTTTTGACAACATCATCCAACACCAGGTTGAATAGCAGGGGGCATACAATACACCCCTGCCTTAAACCTATTTTGCTGGTGAAAGTTTTTGATGCCTCGTTTCTTACTCTTACGTAATTGACGGTGTTTTCGTATAGGCTTTTTATGCCCTCAATAAGCTGTTGTTCTACTCCCTTCCTCTTCAATATGTTCCATACGTCCTTCCTTCGTATACTATCGAACGCCTTCTCCATGTCCACGAAACATGCATGTATTTGTCTTCCCACTTTGGCAGCTTTCTCACATAACTGTCTTACTATGAAGATTTGGTCCACTGTTCCTCTCTTTTTTCTCAACCTACTTTGGCTTTCTTCCAAGGTATGCTCTACTTATTTTCTTAACCTGCTTTCTAGAATCCTCCCGTACAGTTAACCTACCGTGCTCCCTAAAATAATGCCTCTATAATTAGAGCATTCTTTACTGTCTCCCTTTTTGTATATAGGCGCGATAATTCCTATTTGACAGTCAAGTGTGACCTTCCTTTCTTTCAGTGCTTCGTTAGAAATGTAAAAACTACAAAAGTACGTAACTTTCACGATGACAAACTATAGATTGTCAGAGAAAATATCCAATATCAAAAGTTACCGTATATAATCCGTTAGAGACAAAGTGCAATAACTAAGTCACCCGGCAAAGAGTCCGAACTTATGTGCCTCATAATGAATGGATAACTGTAAACGACACTCACATTGTTATGGAAAATCTGTGTTATTGTGTAAAAAACGATTACTCTTTAAACCTATTTCCGCCCAACCAAATAATAATTGCGCACTCTTATAGGTAACGCCACGATCGTCCTAACAGAGACTTTGTAGAATTCTTATATATCTCTTTGGATGTTAATTATCCGCCCAGTCAACAGTGGCGTATCTAGAATTTGGTATTGGGGGGGGGTCCGGTCGAGTTGGCTTCGTACAAAAGAAAAACTAATGAAGTCTAATCAACAAACTATTTTAAAGTGGTTGAAAAACATGCGATAATATCCTGAAATCAATCCTATTCAAATAAATGGTAATAACACAATAAAAATACGTTATTGAAATATTGTTTAGAAGATACTTGTTGACTGCAGTGGTTTTCTATGTATCATATTGCAAAACGTATACACAAATGCTGTGTAACAAACCTGTTTATATATTGAAAAAAGAGTTACTACTCCATTAGCGTAAACAGCTGAAAAAAATAATAAAATAATTTAGAAATTACGAGAATAACAAAATTCGTAAATATTTTTCGATCCTCTGGGAGGGGGGGTCTGGTCCGTTCGTCCCCCGTGCCGTAATACACCCCTGCCGTCAATAGTAAGTTAACATATTACGACACACACAAAATATTAAAAGTTGCTTCATTAAACAACAGCTACACTAATAATCTCCTGAAAATATCGATTCGATATCAAAGAAAGTTAATAGTATTAAACAATTATACCCAAAAGATTACACTCCCATAGACTTATATTCGTTAACTTCTGAATATACAATAAACACTATAAGAAGCTAACAGAATCTTATTAAAAATGTATGTAGTTTTTAAAGTAAATTTGTACTAAAAATTTTTTTCTAAAAATATATTAATTTAACTTGCTACAGTAGGCCCTACCATTTCTTGACGAATCGAATCTTTATTAAAGTGTACGGTCAACAAGACAAACTTCACAGATTTGTTTCGGACATAACGCTGTACGCCCATCGTCAGTCATGTGATTTATCATTGTTAATTTTATTTTTAGATAGAGTAGAGAAAAGGTAGAGTAGGTAATACATTAGTGTTCGTAGATGATATTCTGTGTGTGTCACAAACATTCGAGGAGCACTTAAAACATTTAAAGAATATTTTTGAAAAATTAAGATCAGCCAACATGACGCTGAATCTAAGGAAATCAGAGTTTGGTAAGGAGGAAATTAAGTTTTTAGGTCACCGAATCTCAGTGGAAGGCATAACCACAGACCCAGAGAAGGTAAAAGCCATACAAGAATTTCCAACTCCAAAGAACTGCAAGCAGCTAAAGTCATTTCTAGGTTTAGCTAACTACTATTAGAAGTTTACAAGTAAATACGCGGAAAGTACTGTTCCATTGTTAAAGTTGTTAAATAAAGGGATTAAATGGAAGTGGACAAAGGACCACGATGAAGCGCTGCAACAAGTGAAAAGTCTTTTTATAAATACTGTTGTATTAAATCATCCAAGGATAGGAGAAAGATTTTACTTGCAAACAGACGCCAGCAATATTGCTATTGGAGCACACTTGTATCAGATTGATGAGAAGGGCCAAAAAGCGGTATTAGGATTTGTAAGTCGCACACTTAAAGGGGCAGAATTAACCTATTTTACGACAGAAAAAGAGCTATTAGCGATAGTGATAAGTTATATTAGCGTTATACAAGTTATATTCTGGGTGCTAAACTTACTATAATCACCGACAATAAGGCGTTAGTATTTTTATTAAAGTGTAAATTGCTAGGTGCTCGTCTGACTCGTTGGATCTTGGCTAAACAAGAGTATCAATTTGAAATACAATATTGTAAAGCGAAAGACAACTTGGTAGCAGATGTACTCAGTAGAAATCCACCATCAGAAAACAACATGGAAACAGATAACATTAAATGTAGTAGCAATGATATTGGTATTTACGCGGTAAAACATATAAAACAAAACCTGAAGTATTTAGACGATTTAAGGAAATAGGGACTCATCAACAACAAGACCCTAGGATTAGTGTAGCTTGGAGGAGTGCAATTACCAACACCAAACCAGGATTTTCCATATATGACGGTAAGCTATATAAGCTATGTTCCCATAAGTGGAAGTTACTATTACCTAGCTGTATGATAGATGAACTTATTTGGGAATGCCACTTGTCATTGGGCCACGCTGGATTTAAAAAATGCTATCTAGCCTTAACAGAAAGTTTCATTGGAAAGGGGTTAGCAAAACGCATGAAAAGATTATTGTCTACTTGTGACCTGTGCCAGAAATGTAAACACCCGAACTTAGCTACAAGGGTAGAAATGCAAACAATCCAAGCAAAAGTGAAAGGAGAGTTACTAGCTGTGGATTATTACGGGCCTCTACCAAAAGCAAAAGGAGGGGTAAAGCACATTCTAGTGACGGTAGATTTCTTTTCTAAGTTTGTAAAATTATACCCAGCCCAAATAGCCACGACAAAAGCGACCCTTAGAGCATTAACGAAGTTCTACATCCCACAGTATGGTAAACCAAGGAAAATATTGTCCGACCAAGGAAAACAGTTCACCCATAACCTATGGAGAGAAACCTTGGAAGAACTAAATATAAAACCTATTCTTACATCCATACGTCACCCTCAAGCCAATTTAGCTGAGAGAATAAATAGAGAATTAGGGAGGTATTTTAGAATATTGTGCAGTCAGAACCATTCTGCATGGGTTGACTACTTGAGTTTTATTTCAGATTGTATTAATAATACATGTAATGAAACAACGGGGTACACACCTTCAGAATTATTTATTAATAAAGAACCTGTACATGTATGGACCAAAACCATAAAAAGTCCACCCAACTACAATCTACCTATTCCTTATGAGGTAAAAACCAGGATAGCAGAAGAAAGAATACAGAGAGAAGGTCAAAAGAGAGTAGAACGATATAATCGAACTCACAAGTTGGTAAGGTTTGTGGAAGGAGAGGAAGTGCTAGTGAAAGCGAATCCTGTATCCTCTGCCATAGATAATACCACGACCAAGTTCTTTCCGATATTCATGGGACCTTATAGGATAGAAAAACAGATTGCAAGGTACACATATATGTTAAAAGATGTAGAGAAAAATAAAATTATAGGAAAGTACCATGGGGATAGTTTAAGAAAATATAAACAAAATATTGACCCATAAAGAAATAATAGTTTGAGCCAATAAGGTATGTGAGTCAAACATGGTCAAAGAAAATAAATCATTTTATAATTGTTTTGAATCAAGGTCAATAATAATAAAAAAAAAATTTTTTATTTAAATAAATGTTAGTATTGTTATTTAAATTATTGACATTAATTAGGCCAAAATGATGATTAAAATATTAATGATCATATAAATTTCCAGTATACCATGTTAGGTTAAGTAACATTGTAATCTTTAGTTATAAGATAGATGTAAGGAAAATGGTATTAGTGCAAGTTTTGTGCGGGAAAAAGTGCGAAAGAATATGTGCAAATTTTTCATCAGTGTAAAACTGTACATTAAAAAAAATTTTAATGATTTATAAAATAATCAAAATTTTTTATACCGAGTGGGGGTATATATAACGATTCATATTAGCGTCCTAACTGAGCGTTATATGAAGTGCCTGACGGAGGGAGTAGAGCAGCGTAAGCAAGAGAGAGAGCGTATAATCGCAGCCATCTCACTCTAACCACGTCATAGCGACATCAGATACTGGTACAAACATGAAATTTTACTCAATACAAATTATCAGTTCAACCTGTGATAACTTAAAAACTAATAAATATACGGCAATTCTGAAAACAGCATTGTATTCAGCAAGTGAAGCTTTATAAGTAGCCGCAATCTCAGTTAATATAATTAACAATTGAAGAAGTTATACGGAAGACGTACGCCAAAAGGAATAACGAGAGAATTATGCTACGTAGGAATTAGGTGTTTTCACACACACACAGATAAAGACCTAAGCAACAATATTCTGTGGTCAGATCTTGGAAAACACGTTTGCAAATACCTGTAATCAATCGATTTGCAAACACAGGAAGTACGATTTTAACTAGAAATTCTCTGCCGTTTCAAACCTGTCAAGGGGTGTTTGCTCGACCTGTTCGAGATTGTCAAAACTGGAAGAGCGCATGATTTATTTGAACAACCAATCAGCATCCAGTATTTAAAACTGACGCCAACTCAAAGCGAGGGGTAGCATCACTCTTCGGTCGGATCTTCAATACGCTAGACGTGTATAAATAACGTACAGAAATTTTTTCAATCACGCAAAAGCGTAATTAAGTTCAAATTCGAGAAGTAGTCCGCAGTGTAGATGAACTAATACCGTTCAATAACTCTCGCTGCGTAAAACAAAGTTAATTAATTAAATTATTAATTAATTAATTATCAGCCGTGAAGGACCTGTGCGACAGAAAGCTACAGCATCTGTAATTGCCAGGGTATCTTCAACAGCATTGATCAACATCAATTCTTCTGTGTAAAACCATCAAAAGGAGGACCTCTACGGATTCCTATCTTCGGTCAACGCATCAAACAGTAAGAAATAAATTCATTGATCAATGAAATAAATAATAAAAGCAATTAACAATTTTTAAAAGACACTAAGGAAATCACACTTTGTATTTTAATTATAAGATTAGCTCTAACATAGTATAGGAGTGTTGAATGGAAAGTGGGGTGTAGTATTGGACGTGCAAATTATTGCAGACCTGTTCTTTAGCACTGGTTTGGGAGATAGCAATCTCTTAATTAAACCAGAGAAGAGCCATAGGTCGTTTGAACGTCTTAATCGTTACTTTTCACACTCACTCAGTAATTATAAGTGTTAGGGTAGAAATAAGTCCTACCATTAGCATTTTCAAGATTAAAAATAATTGATTAAAACGTTAATTAAAATAATCAAGAACATATTAAAGTGTTATTTGTAACGATTCCCCTTGAAAACCACAATCACTGAACGAATCCTGAGAAAGAGTGTCTCCATGCGCTGAGCTAAGCTGAAACCGTGTCATTTGTATCTGGGATTTGTTCTGGCGCCCAGGTAAAGTAATATCACGGGTAAGTAACATTTTATCTAACATTACAAATATTAGATAATTGTGTTAGATGAAATAAGGCGTCGTAATATATATATATATATATATATATATATATATATATATTGACACATTAATGCAATATAATTATGCATGTGTCAATTATACCCCACAATTTGGAGTATACGTTATATAACATAACAATGATGTTAGGTGTAATCGTAATAACAAGAATGTTTAATACGTTTTTAAATATTTACATTATTTATTGAACAACATCTTTCCTTATTTCGGAAATAGAAAAACTCATTCTTCGCTTGTGCGAATCTTTTGCACACGCCTTCTGGTTGACAATTTACATTAAACATGGTATACAGAAATCTTATTATCAGATAATAAAATAATAAATAAATTAGATAATAATAACAAATTAGATTCTAATCTTAACTATCAAATATTTTGCTCTCGGCTTACTCATTCAGTGTGGTTATCTTTGCAATTGCTTACTAATTTATTTAAACAATGAATTTACTTTTATTTCACTTTCTTTAATCTTACTTTGATTCTATTTTTTTCTACTGCATATGCATTTTTAACCAAATAAAGATTATATGAAGTTCTTTAAATTATTTCAATTTCAAATCAAATATTGATCTTATAACATTTACGTTATATTCAAATCCTAATTGACATAAATGAAATATTATTCTAAATTAAACAATCAGTCTTTACAGTACTATGTACAATTTAATTACTTATAGCAACAGTTCGAATGTCTCTCATTATAGTTTTTAATTATTGTCTTTCAATTGAAGGTAATTATATGGCTTTTTATCACCTCGTTTGATGTGGTACATTATCGGCGTGTCCTCCAATCGGTCCTCGGTCTGTGTCCTTCGGGTCCTCGTACAGGATTCCACTGCATGTACTCCTTAATTGTTGTCTCTCCTCACATCATGGGCTGTAGGTGTGTCCATAGAACCTCTGCTTTGACTTCCAGTCCATCCTGTGACGCTTACTGTAGATTCGAGACAGTATTGCTGACTGACAGCCTCCTGCGGCAACGGTTGAATGAAGAAGAATAGAGCTTTATTAGCGCGACGTGGTATTTATAGCCACATCGTGCAAAAGCTCCTGTCTGAACAATATTTGTCTTGTCAGAGTTTGTCGAACGCGTCCTTACCCCCACTCTTGTTCGATTCACTAATTTCGCCTATCTTCGCGAATTGCGAAGTCTTTTTACACTACACGATGCTCAATCGATCGCTAATTTTCATATGTTTATTATATGTAACTTACACTTCTTTATTGTAATTATTCAGAGAGTTATTCACTTTTTAATTCATTGTAATTTCACTTTACGTCACTTTCTCACGGTTTTTTAACCATTTCTGCATCTTTATTTCCTACACACTTTGGTGTATTTTGTTTTACATTATTGTACATATATTTCTTATAATTAAAATAATACTTAAAATCTAACATCATTTGAATAGGGGTTGTTACTGTTCAGGAACGGACAGGTTTCACACACACATACTAAATACATATGTACACACAGCTAGCGACAGGTAGCCAGATATGCGTGTCCATGCATGAACTGTTGTTCCCTTTTTTTATACAATCCAGCTTGCAATCTGAATCATGTTTATCAACCATATATTTATTTATTTTTATTAATTATTTTAATTATTTTGGCAATGCACAGTACCGTACATGGTTGTACTGTTGCAATATATATATAGTTTTAATGTTTATGTACTTAAGCTGCTGTTTTGTCGGTTATATTGGAAATATTTAATGTTTATGTTTTATTAATTTTATTTATTTTAATACATTTATAATTTTAAATAGATCATCTTGTTTTGTTTTTATTTGAGTTTGTTCTTTAACTTCGAGTTACGTATATAGAAAATGATATACGTGCACGGTCAAGCGCGCACGCGGGAGGATACACACATGGGGAGAGGGAGGGAGTGAGAGAGGGAAAGAGGGAGAGAGAATACACAATCGGTAATGAGGTAATATATCCGTAGCTTCGATTAGCATACGTGACATGTGAATAACATTACGTGCTACACTTAGCGGTTCCACCTTCTGGGTCTCGTCGTGTATCACATAGACCATTTTACTCACTTACGTAACAGTTAGAAAACATTCCATTTGTGTATAACAAGATGTTATCTCGTCTCACACTACAAACTCGTTTGACGCAAGTCGTATACTTTCAGCAGTGCCGATTTGTGCGATGTCATTCCAAAACTAGACGGATTGACCAGAGACGCGGTAACGGTTGTGAAATTACACCGCTCTCCGAAACAACGTATAATTTCAATAAAACGTTAAAAGGGTGCAAAATTCAATTTACTCTATCAAAACACTAATCGCTTGTATACAGACATAAAATCTTTTTTTACTAATTGCCTCGCCTAAAATGAAGTCAGAGAGTTATAAATGGTTACGCTCATACAGGTTTACGTTTTAATCAATATAAGAGGCGTTCAAAATGTTAATAAACTAAACTGGTGCCCATTAGACTGGCATACGGACGAGAAGACATGACTGCCTTGTAACAACACGGAACGATACATTTTTAAACGCGCTTGATGGATGTATTGGAAGAAATTAATAACTCGGAAATAACGTCATCACAATCCTTATCGACGGCATAGCAAGCACATTCGCGCGCTGTAGCTAATTTCCGTTTCTTATCATGATAGTCTGACTTATTATCTACCTACTTACAGATTTAAGCTATAAGCCTAATTTTAACGCTTCCTTTTCCAGAATTTAACAACTCTTCCACCTCAGGATCTATAATCTAATGCTTCCCTTAGTACGCTACCTCTCTCCATCCTTTCTGTGTGTTCTTTCCGTTATGTCTTCCTTTCTTTCATTGTTTCCTTTACTCACATCGTTTCCAATTGATATCCTACGTCTTCGTTCTGAACATAATTCCAGGCATTCTTAACGAAACCTTCAAACTTTTGGGCTCAAAGTCGGCTTACGAAATCATGTTTATATTCAAACAAAAGAGCAGTTTAAGGGTGAATATAAAATTGGCTAACATGAGTTTGGATAATTTAGTGAGTTCTGTTGCTTGGATAATGTGTACTGCCAATAACAAATTCCTTCTGCAGATTAAAAAAAACAACGATGAACAGTAAAAACAAGTCTTTCGGAATAAAAGGACGTTGCTGGACATTAAGTACATTATTATTAAAACTAGGAGTTTTTTTGTTAAATCGTTTGTTTGGTGTATGTTGAAGCAGGCAAAGGTGCGGAAATGTTGTTTTGGAAGGGACTCCCCAAAATAAGTAGAGTGGAAAACAGGAGTAACGAGAAAAATTCTGATGGAATTAAGGAGAATAGGGCTTCGTTAATGTACCTCTACAGGCAATATGAGAGCATGTACTCCGGCATGACATGTTTTGCAAAATCTTCTTGAGGGCAAGATGATGGAGAAGTGTCTGCGGAGGCGTTCTGTTTTGTCGCATACTGGTGTGATAAGTGAGGTCGGATGTGTTTCTTAATAGAAAAAAGAGGACTGTACGGGTCAGGAATATGTGGCTGCAATGACAGCGAACTGTCTTAGGGATCACTAATGTATGTTACACGGAAAATATTTCGAAATGCGACGGAATGACAACAACACCATTTGCTGATGGTACGGCATTATTAGCTAGCGCTAACAATGCAGAAACAGCAACAAACAGTCTACAGATACCAGTTAATAATGTCATTAATGAAAAAAATGGCGTATTAAACTGAATGTCATAAATTTTACTCACGTCAACTTCATAAATAGGAAAATAGAGCACTTATCTATTTTAGTCAATCATTAAATCATTTCACATGCAAATTCGGCAAAGTATTTTGGCATGACTTTAGATGCTAAGCTTAGATGGAAAAAACATGTCCGGAAAAAATGTGAAGAACTTGGAATAAAGTTCAAGAAAATATGGTGGCTACTTGGAAGACACTCTCAACTGTCACTGCATAATAAACTGCTATTGTACAAACAAGTTTTGAAACCGGTATGGCTTTATGGTGTACAAACTTTTAGGGCTGCACAAAGGAATCCAACATCAAAATAATCCAGACTTTTCAAAATAAAGTGTTTCGCAACATTGTTGATGCACCGTGGTATGTAAGGAACGATAACGTCCATCGAGACCTGGAAATACCTATGGTTACTGATAAGCTCAATCGGTTTGCAGCTAAATATGAACAAAGATTTCATAAACATCAAAATAATTGAGTGCTACAACTTTTTGATAATGCTTGGTGATTGCAGAGAGAGAAACCATTTGAACTGGTGTAGGAAAGTGAAGTGATTAAATCTATTTTATACAGATGAACGAAGTGTAAACTAGAGTGAGGAGTGGGTGAACAGGAGCACATCCTACACACTGGTAACATAGTTGTTCTCTGACAGTTTGCAACTACAGTAGTTGCAATATATACATAAGTTACGTATGTTGTTCCTTACTCTGAACCGCATCACACTCCTAAGAAATTACATCCCAACTGTTGTTATCCTTCTCAAATCTTGGGAGATTATTCACATTTTCGAACCATAAAGAAACTCTGGAATCGCCATTCCTTTGTACAATCGTTTTCGGATATCATTGCTTGTTTTCCTTTCGATAATTTTTGTCTGGAACCTGAAAACGTGTAACTTATTCAAGAGGCTTATCGTTTATAATTAAATAACTTCTGATTAGATCTTTCCCTTTAAATCTGATTTACGATATCCTTTTCCACTGATGGTAGGTCTCTCTCGCCTTGAAATTCATTAGAATTCCATTACAGTTTTCAAGTTTCCATCTCATTTATTTCCTTCGTTTCAATTTATCTCATCCTTTATAACAGTTGCTGTCGACAATTCTTTTTTAAAATATGTCCAATTTTTGGACTTATTGTTTACTCAGTTAATGTCTACATTCTCTTTAATTGTCTTATTTATTATTTAGTTCAATTACTTATTTCTTAAAGCTACTAAATTTCCTCTGTTTCCCTTCAGAACATATTTGAAGACTTCCAAAACGTTTGCTGCATTTCATCTCTCAAGATGAAATCAGGAAACGAATCGACACTTAATAATTAAAATACTTTACAAAACTTCCCTTAAAGTCTTATAGTGTTTTGTATTCTCTAAAACGGTGGTTCTCTAAAAAGGTGTTTACAGCGTTGTTATAAAAGCTTCTTTATTACAAAATATTCTGTTTCAGTATTAAATATTAAATAGTATTTCATTTTCACAACAGGATATTTGTTTTGGAATACAAAAAGCATTTGTGGCTTGTGGTTGTACATTCAAAAATCCAGAACATGACTCGATATACTTAATCAGCTGCGCACTTTCATAATTTAACGTTTTGACCATTAGTTTAAAAGCATACACTGTTATGACAGGTTGGACAAAACGCCCCAGTGACTAAGCAACAGTTCTGATTATGTAAAACTTTTCCTGATGTAACGTTTTCTATTCCTTATCTATTACTAATGGCATCCATTTAATAACTTATTTAGTTTAATATAGTTATTTAATAGAAAGTTTCTGTCATGTCTGATACTGCTTTTTAACATAATTTTCGTTGATTACACTTATCTCGCCTTTCTGTCACTATGATCTGTAATCAAAACTGGTTCATGATCATTCACTTTTCTCACATTCCATCATTCACGGTACGAACATACGTGAGTTTCCGAAATTACAGAAATTGTTACAGAATTGTTACTGTTGTTAAAATAATTATTATTTTGCTGTTTGTGTTATTGTTTTTCTTCTTCTCCTTCTTCCTTCTTGTCCTCCTAGTCATAATTACGACTACGAATTATTATTGTTATTGTTGTTTTAACTACAACAGGACACTATATGTGGAGTTGGTCATTTTTTTTTTGGCGTTTGAAGATTTGTTTTAATATAAGTATATTACCTAAATCCTGAAAAGAATGATTATTACTAAGCGGATGGATAACTAAATTATATTATAGATGCCTCATTTTAAAAAATTACTTTTACACTGAGTAATTTTTTTAACAATTAAAGATTTTTAGTTCGCTTTGCATAAAAATTTATTACAGTCAAAAATATTTTTCTTAACAATGCATCAGATTTAAAAGTATATAAGTTACTATAAAAATACATATTACATAATTTGTATTATCAAAAAGTAGGCCTATACCATTGATGAGAAAACTGTTATTCAAAACAAAATAAAATTCCATAATTTTGTTTAATTTATGTAGAAAAATCAACGAGAATAACAGTTGACGTGTTGAGGAAGGACGCAAATTATAAAATTATGTATAGCATACTGTACAATTTTAACTAAGGACGCCGATGTTTTACAAGATTTTCTCTCCATCCATCATCATCATAATCATGCAACAGCCGTTAGATACCTTTACTGTGTAACACAGAATAAGTAGACGGACAATGTCGCAGAAACACGCAAGGTGGAAGTTACCGCTTGCATGTCCCAGTCGCATGCAAGTTAGCCGTCAATCATGTACGTAGGTCTACTAATGTAAACAACGCATGAAGAGTTCGCAATTTGCGAAACTGTCCTACTCTGACCACGCGGCAGTGAATTATAACACACACACACAGCAAAACAGTGTGAATTGCATTTGAGAAACGGTGCCTTGTAATAAGAGTTATTGATTCAGAAAGATAAATTGGTTAATACAGAATGTAGAAATAGAACTCGTGACAGATGAAAGCAGATTGATTGATTGTACTCTATATACGCGTATTAGTTTGTACCTTGGCAAGCCCACTAGTTAGGATAGGGGTAATTAATTTTTATATCTATCTGACTGGGATATCACCATTATGATAGACACGCACACACAATGTCGGTAAATTAATGGAGCAGGAGAAAGCGCCAGACGTGCTTAGGCGATTGATTAAAGTCAATAAACGACATTAAGTGATCTTTTCCTCATGTTGTTGCGTAGAATTGTGTGGAATGACCACGTCGCTTGAGAATACTGTGGCATGTCGTCAGAATTAAAACCAGTGCAAAGTATATGAATAAACAAATGGGAGTGTTTGTAACTGTCAAACCTTGACTAACTTCTCGCTAAGCCCTTGACGGGACAATGTTTAAATACTGTACTCCATGAAACCAAAATAAATAAAAATTAGTAAGTCTTTCTTTAGATTCATATTAAAAGTGATTTTAGAGGACTTTTAAATTTATTCACAATTAAAAATGGTTGTATAACTGAAACTGTTGTTGTGAACACAAAAAGGGTTTTGGAACTTACCGAGAGTTTTTAGTCACAGGATGAGTTCAAAATGTCGCGAAGTCGGTTTATGTTTTAGTTTTTAAGTATTTTAGCTTCATATTTATATCGTGTGGAATATCATATTTCCAGTTTCGTTTGTACCAGTTAGAGTAGTGGCCATCGTCATCTTCACTACAAGATGTTCCTCCAGTCATCTCTTTTTCGATCTTCCCAAGAAACAACTTCTCCCTAGTGGTTTGTACGTTCATGTTTGTGTAGGCAATCATGTTTGTGGCATTTTTCCTATATCCATCTAAAACTCTGTTCATAAAATTCCGGAGTCCCTAACTAATACTATACTTATATAAATATAATTGTTATGTAACAACTTTTTTTGGTATAACACACGTAGTTTATTTTCTTTAAACCGAACATTTTCCCCATATTACGATGAGATTACGATACTCAGTAGTATACATGTTAAAGACATGTATGTTGAACTTAAAAAAAAAACTGTTATTAACAATTAAGACCACAAACCATAATCGTTATGAGACCACAAAAGCTAATCTTATGAGAAAGATTATAATTATTACAATTAGACTGGCGCAACAGGGTTAGTTACATGCAAAATTGTGCGTGTAATACAACTGGATATTGCTATTAATCAAGACCATGCAAAGGAAAGGTTTGAATGCTAGTTGGTATGCTTATGCTGTCTTGTCGAAACTTATCCATACAGGCATTAACCTGTGATGTACAAAATAATGTATACCTAATACGCTGGAGAAAAATAGACCATAAAATTTAAATGACAGGTTTAAGAAATGTGTCAGTACGTACTGAGTAAAACTGGTACTAGGAACTAACACTATATTAGTATGGCAGGGGCGTGGCCAGGTTTTCCTTCAGTGGGTAGCTTTTATGAATAAACTACAAACATTAAAAGAAAAAGAACTTGTCATTTTGTATTTACTTTTTTTGTAATTAAAAAATTAAATATGGAAACATACGGGTTAAATTAACAGATATCTAAAATTTAACAATGTAATAAGACAATAAAAATGCAATCTTACATAACAATATAAATAAAATAAACGATACCAGGAAACTGACGCAAATTTTCTTCCGTTTTCTGCAGATGCTCATAGAGTTAATTTTTTCTATTCGGATCTTCTTTCCACTTATTTCTACATGTTTGTACTTCGTTTTTCATACTACAGTTGTTAACCAACTCATTCGTTGCATTCTGATTTCCCATATGATCAAGACTTGTGCATCATTATTTTACCGATTAAATTTTAATACTGGTTCCTGTATAGTACTTCACTTTGTCCAAACTTCGCTTCCATACAACAAAAAGAAGCACCCTCTTCTTTCTCTGTACTTCTTTTTAGAGTATTCTGTTGACGGTTTCGCAGATCATCTGGAAATCGATCGATTTATGGTTTTGATCATAGTTGAAAAATGAGTGTTCGAGTATCTGAGTTATCAGTGTCTTTTCCTTTCCGGTAACAATACCAATAGTAAAGGCGATGCATTAACCGTTAGTATGCCATTCAGTAAATAGTCCAGTACACTAACAGCGCGTTACGTTTATGCATTTATTTCTCCAGAAAACCAATTTAAATAAACCAGTAACTACGATAAATAAAGCCCTCACCAATTCTAAACTGCACAAATGCACCCTAAAACTTTTGGCTTTTTGCCAGTAGTTTATTACATTTTGACCAGTTAATTACGTACTCATTAACATAAAAAAATTGTTTTGACAGAAGGACGTGAGTACGAGAGAACAAACCTATAAGCAAACCGCATTTATACATTACTCCGATTCAATTATTAGAGTAACTGCGTAGTTTATAATGTAAATACGGAAATCCTATTCTATAGACAATGTGCAATAAAAGTGAAATTTATTTAAAATAATTTTAAGTTTTCATTAAATTCAGCATTGTGGTTGTACAGCAAAAATCAGTATTCTACAATCTCGGTAATCTGTAACGTTCGACCATTAAATGCCTTAACATCCAAAAGCGCATATATTACCGTTTATATCCGACGCAATATAAGTTAGTGCCAATTTGAGTATAAAGTAATTATTAGAGTCCATATGGGTAAAAATTATTGTTTTAAACCATAAATAATAAAAATAGGTTTTAAAAAATTCACAAAGGTCTCATAACTTTAAACGTCTTTACATGTCGCTCTCTTTTATACCATGTCACGACTACACCAAATGTGACAGAATCAGAACCTTTGTAAAGGCTTTCCCACACAGAGGCGATACGCAAGTCGGGACGGTATCTTGTTAAACTGCAATAAATGAAGGCCACCACGCACGTGCGGGATACCGAGGAGCGAGATATGTTTGTACTCGGTATATCGCTTCGGTATGTGACAGAATCAGTACCTTTGTAAAGGCTATCCCTCACAGAGGCGATACGCAAGTCGGGACGATATCTTGTTACACTGCAGTATATGAAGGCCACCACGCACGTGCGGGATACCGAGGAGCGAGATATGTTTGTACTCGGTATGTGACAGAATCAGTACCTTCGTAAAGGCTACCCCACACAGAGGCGATACGCAAGTCGGGACGATACCTTGTTACGCTGCACTAAATGAAGGCCACCACGCACGTGCGGGATACCGAGTAGCGAGATATGATTGTACTCGGTATATCGCTTCGGTACGTGACAGAATCAATACCTTTGTAAAGGCTTTCCCACACAGAGGCGATACGCAAGTCGGGACGATATCTTGTTACACTGCAGTAAATGAAGGACACCACGCACGTGCGGGATACCGAGTAGCGAGATATGTTTGTACTCGGTATATCGCTTCGGTATGTGACAGAATCAGTACCTTCGTAAAGGCTACCCCACACAGAGGCGATACGCAAGTCGGGACGATACCTTGTTACACTGCAGTAAATGAAGAGCACCACGCACGTGCGGGATACCGAGGAGCGAGATATGTTTGTACTCGGTATGTGACAGAATCAGTACCTTCGTAAAGGCTACCCCACACAGAGGCGATACGCAAGTCGGTACTATATCTTGTTACACTGCAGTAATTGAAGGCCACCACGCACGTGCGGGATACCGAGGAGCGAGATATGATTGTACTCGGTATATCGCTTCGGTATGTGACAGAATCAATACCTTCGTAAAGGCTTTCCCTCACTGAGGCGATACGCAAGTAGGGAAGATATCTTGTTACACTGCAATAAATGAAGGCCACCACGCACGTGCGGGATACCGAGGAGCGAGATATGATTGTACTCGGTATATCGCTTCGGTACGTGACAGAATCAATACCTTTGTAAAGGCTTTCCCACACAGAGGCGATACGCAAGTCGGGACGATATCTTGTTACACTGCAGTAAATGAAGGGCACCACGCACGTGCGGGATACCGAGTAGCGAGACATGTTTGTACTCGGTATATCGCTTCGGTATGTGACAGAATCAGTACCTTCGTAAAGGCTACCCCACACAGAGGCGATACGCAAGTCGGGACGATACCTTGTTACACTGCAGTAAATGAAGAGCACCACGCACGTGCGGGATACCAAGGAGCGAGATATGATTGTACTCGGTATATCGCTTAGGTATGTGACAGAATCAATACCTTTTTAAAGGCTTTCCCACACAGAGGCGATACGCAAGTCGGGACGATATCTTGTTACACTGCAGTAAATGAAGGCCACAACGCACGTGCGGGATACCGAGGAGCGAGATATGATTGTACTTGGTATATCGCTTCGGTATGTGACAGAATCAGTACCTTCGTAAAGGCTTTCCCTCACAGAGGCGATACGCAAGTCGGGACGATATCTTGTTACACTGCAGTAAATGAAGGCCACCACGCACGATCGGGTTACCGATGAGCGAGATATGTTTGTACTCGGTATGTGACAGAATCAGTACCTTCGTAAAGGCTACCATACACAGAGGCGATACGCAATTCGGGACGATATCTTGTTACACTGCAGTAAATGAAGGCCACCACGCACGATCGGGATACCGATGAGCGAGATATGTTTGTACTCGGTATGTGACAGAATCAGTACCTTCGTAAAGGCTACCATACGCAGAGGCGATACGCAAGTCGGGACGATATCTTGTTACACTGCAGTAAATGAAGGCCACCACGCACGTGCGGGATACCGAGGAGCGAGATATGTTTGTACTCGGTATATCGCTTCGGTATGTGAAAGGATCAGTACCTTCGTAAAGGCTACCCCACACAGAGGCGATACGCAAGTCGGGACGATACCTTGTTACACTGCAGTAAATGAAGGCCACCACGCACGTGTGGGATACCGTGGAGCGAGATATGATTGTACTCGGTATATCGCTTCGGTATATGACAGAATCAATACCTTTGTAAAGGCTTTCCCACACAGAGGCGATACGCAAGTCGGGACGACATCTTGTTACACTGCAGTAAATGAAGGCTACCACGCACGTGCGGGATACCGAGGAGCGAGATATGTTTGTACTCGGTATATCGCTTCGGTATGTGACAGAATCAGTATCTTCGTAAAGGCTACCATACACAGAGGCGATACGCAAGTCGGGACGATACCTTGTTACACTGCAGTAAATGAAGGGCACCACGCACGTGCGGGATACCGAGGAGCGAGATATGTTTGTACTCGGTACGTGACAGAATCAGTACCTTCGTAAAGGCTATCATACACAGAGGCGATACGCAAGTCGGGACTATATCTTGTTACACTGCAGTAAATGAAGGCCACCACGCACGTGCGGGATACCGAGGAGCGAGATATGATTGTACTCGGTATATCGCTTCGGTATGTGACAGAATCAATACCTTTGTAAAGGCTTTCCCACACAGAGGCGATTCGCAAGTCGGGACGATATCTTGTTACACTGCAGTAAATGAAGGCCACCACGCACGATCGGGATACCGATGAGCGAGATATGTTTGTACTCGGTATGTGACAGAATCAGTACCTTCGTAAAGGCTACCCCACACAGAGGCGATACGCAAGTCGGGACGATATCTTGTTACACTGCAGTAAATGAAGGGCACCACGCACGTGCGGGATACCGAGAAGCGAGATATGATTGTACTCGGTATATCGCTTCGGTATGTGACAGAATCAATACCTTTGTAAAGGCTTTCCCACACAGAGGCGATACCCAAGTCGGGACGATATCTTGTTACACTGCAGTAAATGAAGGCCACCACGCACGATCGGGATACCGATGAGCGAGATATGTTTGTACTCGGTATGTGACAGAATCAGTACCTTCGTAAAGGCTACCATACACAGAGGCGATACGCAAGTCGGGACGATATCTTGTTACACTGCAGTAAATGAAGGCCACCACGCACGTGCGGGATACCGAGAAGCGAGATATGATTGTACTCGGTATATCGCTTCGGTATGTGAAAGAATCAGTACCTTCGTAAAGGCTACCATACACAGAGGCGATACGCAAGTCGGGACGATATCTTGTTACACTGCAGTAAATGAAGGCCACCACGCACGTGCGGGATACCGAGGAGCGAGATATGATTGTACTCGGTATATCGCTTCGTTATGTGACAGAATCAATACCTTTGTAAAGGCTTTCCCACACAGAGGCGATACGCAAGTCGGGACGGTATCTCGTTACACTGCAGTAAATGAAGGGCACCACGTACGTGCGGGATACCGAGGAGCGAGAAATGATTGTACTCGGTATATCGCTTCAGTATGTGACAGAATCAATACCTTTGTAAAGGCTTTCCCACACAGAGGCGGTACGCAAGTCGGGACGATATCTTGTTACACTGCAGTAAATGAAGGCCACCACGCACGATCGGGATACCGATGAGCGAGATATGTTTGTACTCGGTATGTGACAGAATCAGTACCTTCGTAAAGGCTACCATACACAGTGGCGATTCGCAAGTCGGGACGATATCTTGTTACACTGCAGTAAATGAAGGCCACCACGCACGTGCGGGATACCGAGGAGCGAGATATGATTGTACTCGGTATATCGCTTCGGTATGTGAAAGAATCAGTACCTTCGTAAAGGCTACCATACACAGAGGCGATACGCAAGTCGGGACGATATCTTGTTACACTGTAGTAAATGAAGGCCACCACGCACGTGCGGGATACCGAGGAGCGAGATATGATTGTACTCGGTATATCGCTTCGGTATGTGAAAGAATCAGTACCTTCTTAAAGGCTACCATACACAGAGGCGATACATAAGTCGGGACGATATCTTGTTACACTGCAGTAAATGAAGGCCACCACGCACGTGCGGGATACCGAGGAGCGAGATATGATTGTACTCGGTATATCGCTTCGTTATGTGACAGAATCAATACCTTTGTAAAGGCTTTCCCACACAGAGGCGATACGCAAGTCGGGACGATATCTTGTTACACTGCAGTAAATGAAGGGCACCACGCACGTGCGGGATACCGAGGAGCGAGATATGATTGTACTCGGTATATCGCTTCGGTATGTGACAGAATCAATACCTTTGTAAAGGCTTTCCCTCACAGAGGCGATACGCAAGTCGGGACGATATCTTGTTACACTGCAATAAATGAAGGCCACCACGCACGTGCGGGATACCGAGGAGCGAGATATGTTTGTACTCGGTATATCGCTTCGGTATGTGACAGAATCTGTACCTTTGTAAAGGCTTTCCCACACAGAGGCGATACGCAAGTCGGGACGATATCTTGTTACACTGCAGTAAATGAAGGCCACCACGCACGTGCGGGATACCGAGGAGCGAGATATGATTGTACTCGGTATATCGCTTCGGTATGTGACAGAATCAATACCTTTGTAAAGGCTTTCCCACACAGAGGCGTTACGCAAGTCGGGACGATATCTTGTTACACTGCAGTAAATGAAAGGCACCACGCAAATGCAGGATACCGAGAAGCGAGATAAGGCTACCCCACACAGAGACGATACGCAAGTCGGGACGATATCTTGTTACACTGCAGTAAATGAAGGCCACCACGCACGTGCGGGATACCGAGGAGCGAGATATGTTTGTACTCGGTACACCTCCTGATAGGTAGTATTGATTCGTCTTTTTAGGAAGAAGTTCCATTTTCTTCAGGCACTCTTGATGAACAAGGAAATGAACCCGCGGAAGTACTTAATTGGACTAATTTTCCATATAGTTTCTTCTCGATAGAATAATAAATTTTACAATTTAATAAATAGGCCTACTGTACTTTTATGTAAATGAAGATTTTACGCAGTCGTTATAAATTCCATTTGGCTCACGTTGATTCACTACAATATTTAGAAGAGAGTCTATACAGTGCTTCAATGTATAAATCATTTTTTTTTTTTTTTGAAGATTGAATGTAAAAATTTTGGAAGTTCTTTTGATAAATCACAAAAAACTGTAGTACCTTAAACTAATAAGTAAGTTAATACGGTATAAGTATTACGGGAAAAAGAATTTTCACTCACCAGCGTTGTGTTATATTGTCTTTTCTTTTCTATCTTTCCCAGCAGTAATGTAAGAGATACTGTCGTTCATCAAACTTGTTAACTTCGCGCCAACTTTGAAATCGTAGCACGATGCAGATTTTGTATTTCTTTTAGAGAGCAGAAGTTCTGAGATCGTATGGATGCTCAACCTATTTCTAATTATAGTTTTCGTACTGTTTATGTTAAAAAAAAAATAACCTCTCACCACTGGAGGACGAATGGGGTAAACACAAAAGTCAGATCGTCAGGTTTGATAGAAAAATAAAATGACTGATAACTAAAACATTCCTACTACGTCATTGTGTGTGGGTGGTCTTAATTGTTTGTTTTACAGAAGGAAACAAGTGTAAACCTTGAAAGCAGTGATAATCATGGTTGCAAATTAACACCAGATTATTTTATGTCATACGTAAAAACAAGATTCTAGCACAGTAAGTGACGTACGAAACAATTTCGGAAGATACGTACCAAATTTCGTATTTTCAGAAGAATATTCAGAAGACCTTCCGAAATTTCGGAGGACCTGACAACTCTGAGTCTACACGTGATTCGGTTGGGCGGTATACGGCACACGGTACAGCACGTATGAGTCAAGGCCAGCTGTGACTTACCGAATGTACCGAGTGTAGGCAGTCCCGTCGGTAAGCAGCGATAATCTTACCGAGCACTGTACCGACTTGAGTGTAGGGGAGCCTTAATTCGCAGTATTAGTACTTTGTTTTCTTTCTTTTCCTAATAAAAGTTACTTGCATTATTGAAAGGTTTATTCGGAAATAAATAACAATTAACAATAGCGATAAAAGCGTTTTGATAATTTATTGATTTACGTGCATTTAATACGGAAGTGACTATTTCTCATTCAATTCCTTACCTTCAATTAACACAACTCTTTGTCTCATACGATTATGACGGTATCCGAACGCTGCTAACGCTTTCAAGCTAAACCTATTTACGTAAATGTTAAATTAATTTAAAAATTAATATTTAGTCAAAACTGTCCTCCCTCACTTTCTCTCTACGTCGCGTGTACATCGCCGCGCATACATTATAACCTTCTGGTTTCCCGTGGGAAAGCAAAAGAAGGTTGTCGATCAGGTAGTAGCAGTTTTTGATTAAGATATTCACATCTCAATATTAATGACGGAATATTGACAGACGACGTTACGTTTGAATGCCGGCCAAATTAATGCCAAACTGATGTGCTCAATAAGGGTTTGCGTATTTTAACGACTATGGTATTGCAATTAACAACGATCTCACTTCGATTTCGCTCATTGATTAAAATATTACCTTATATAATAATAACTTCATTATGCGCTTGTTTGTTAATTATAAAGGGGAAGGCGGGTGAATAATTAAGATCTTGAAGTGACAAGGCCCGTAACAACATTTCAGTAGTGGGCTTGAATAGGGAAATTAACTGTATGTAGGTTAACGAAAAATACACACGTGTCCACTGGACCAGCAAGCTTTATTGGTTATCAAATGTATCACTGAACTCATTATGCTTAATACTTGCCCTTCCGAGACCTCTACAGCCATGTGAGTATGAGAGTATATGACTGAGAAAAGAAAGTGATAAACAGGTGGCAGGCAGCAGAAATAATATTTTTAAGAGTTTTGAAGTCTTCTCTTGAAAAAAAAACACACTTGTAGTGCGATAAACACGGGATCTTCAAACTGCGCTAAAGCGAGTATCGGGCGAACGGTGGTCCTCACGGCGTTACGATACAATTAGCCAATCAGAAGATACCAATTAGGAGAAGTAGGCCTACACTACAAACCTTAAGACATATATCATGCCATAAACATTTGGGTACAACTGATTATTCGAATACATTCATTATTTGTTTTCTGTGACAGTAAAATATTTCATAATATTTAGAGAATAAATTAAAATCACGTTTGACGCTGTGCAAATAAATAATTGAACCATGTTTCTTCATTAGGCTTATACACATCAAAAACTTTGAGCTAATTTATTTGTACTTCTGTGCTTCTATAAAATATTAATTGTATTTTAATGTGACAATCACGTTTGTGTGTGTGTTTGTGTACAAGCGATTGCTATAACATTCTAACAGGAAAGAGTATACATTGAGCACTAACATTAAGACAACCTAAAGTCAGTACATCTGAAGAAGTTCTATTCTCACATACTTTAATTCTTAGAGGATGCCAGTTTTTGTAATATTCTATGAGACCCAGCATTGACATTTCATTTTAAAGTAATGAACATGTATGTGTGTACTGTGCATGTGATCGCCTGAATGATTACAGCTGCATACAAAACCGCCTGTACACTTATATGTACATGATCATCATCAGTCGTGGCTCTACAACCTTTGGTGGGTCTTGTCCCTCCAAGAGTCGATTCTTTTCTTCCCTGTTGCGTGCCCTGGTTTTACAGTTTCTTAGTTCAGCTATCCGAGGTCCTCCTCTATCTGGTCTTTGAATCTACTTGGGGATCTTCTACTACCCTTTTTCTACTACCCATTGGTTTCTGGTAGAAATATGTTTCGTAGGCTGTGGTTCCTCCATTCTCTCTACGTGTCCAACCCACCTTAGCCTGTATATTTTGATTATCTTGACAATGTCCGGTTCGACGTAAAGATGGTATAGTTCATAATTATAGCGCTTGCTCCACATTCCATTTTCGTGTACTCCTCTAAATACTGTTCTTAGAATCCGTCTCTCACAGCAACCTAGAAGTCTCTAGCTATTTTTTGTCACTGTCCAGGTTTCCGAAGCACATGTCAGCACTGGCCTGATAAGTGTTTTGTAAATATTGCATTTCGAGCATCTTCAGATGAAGCTAGATGCCAGGTGCTTTTTTAATCCATAATATGTTTCATTTGAGCGATATATTCTTCTTCTTATTTCAGTGTTGGTGTCGTTTGTGCTGTTTATCTGGGACCCAAGGTATATGAACTCTTTTACTGCCTCTATATTTTTTGTGCCTATTTCAAGGTTGGGTTTAGTGGTAGATGTATATGATACAATGTTAAAATATCGGTTTTCGGTTTTCTGACGAAATCTTGTCAGAACTGAGTATTTAAAAATGAGGTAGAAAAGTAGTAAATCACTTCAATTACTTACGAAATAATGAAAGAAACATTGAAAAATGTATATATGTAAGTGTACAGACCATAAATATCAATTTATATGCGGGATTATCAACAGAACGATCACAAAACAGTAATACCAAGATAAAATAATTAAATTTTACCTGGTCTAGTAGTAAAAACTAATCTTAAAATACGGAAATTTAAAATAAAATACAGACCCCTAAGGAGACGTTTCTGAATCGTATGAGAGAATGCAAAAATGCTGAGGGGATTATGGACAGTTCAGTAAGTCCTAAAAATTCAAGACTTTAATCGAACATTTATATAAAGGAGAAACTATGACTTTGTTTCTAGAATTACACTTTACCACGCCATAATGAATATTCACAAAGAATCAGAATCAAAATCGAAAAGATCATATAAATTGTTTTACGTAGACAGTTAATGAAACGTTGCTTCAGCATAATATTTCAGTGCATAGCAAGACAAGGAAGAAATATTGGATAGCCAAATAACGATAAATAGATACTTTAAAATCGAGCAATGTCTTTTTTATTAAGTCACATAACAAAGAAGTTAATAAGAAAGCAAAAAAAAAGAAGGAAAATGAGAAATTTTGACTTACATGCTGAAACAGATTATTGAAGTCAGGGGTGTATTACAGGGGGGGACAAACGAACCGGACCACCTCCAGAGGGTCGAAAGTTGACAAGTTGTTAATCTCTTAATTTTTAAGCTGTTTTATTAATTTCTCAGCTGTTTACGCTGTAGCATGACAGAAAATCCATCTTATTATAAGACCAAAAGAGAAGCAAAAATAGAATATAACATAGATTATTAAAAAACCAAACTGGGGAAAAAAAGAAAAAGTATTATAATAATTAATCAAGAATAAAAGTAAAATGAAATCCGAAATTAAAAGAAGTTAAGTTCATTAAAACCAACATAAGTGATAATCCAACTTATATAGTATATATACCCAGGTAGAATAGGAGCAGTTAAGAAAAAACCATATATAAACCAAAACCACCGAATAAAAATATAACTAGTAAGCACATAAAAACAAAACCCCCAACAAAGTATAACAAAGAAAAACAAATACAGAACAACAAAGTACAGTACAGTAGAAAAAAAAAATATAACTATAATCACTACTTTAATTTTAATTATAATAAGGACCATTGGAAGAATGACTGTCATAACATAAAACCAGTAGAACAATTAATTAGAACCAAGATGAAAAACAAGAAAAAAAATGCTATTAATATTGATAACCAGAAGAAGATTGTGCGAACAACAGAAGAAATAAAGAGAATTCATAAGGTTTACACCTCATAACTAGCAATAAATTATATCAACAGACTTCCAACCATGAGAAGAATAAATCTATCAACAGAGCTTCCAACCATGAGAAGAATAAATATATCAGCAGAGATATAAAACATGAGAAGAATAAATATATCAACAGAGCTTCCAGCCATGAGAAGAATAATTATATCAGCAGAGCTATAAAACATGAGAAGAATAAATATATCAACAGAGCTTCCAACCATGAGAAGAATAAATATATCAGCAGTGCTATAAAACATAAGAAGAATAAATAATAAGAAGAATAAACGAGATAGAAAGTATTAGCAAATCTGAGCAACCACGAAGTGAGGTATCCAAGGATGTTTTTATTAGTCGAGAAATAGACTACTTTTTAATAATTTTTATTTAATGACTGTCTGTAGATGTATTCCAGCAGTATTATATTTTGAGCAGAGATGATGTTCCTCTGATCTCAAAAAAGTATAGTATGGTCAGCAGAATATATGTAGCCACAAGTGCCTCTCTGGACTGCCCCAGCTCACGTGTTAGGGAATGTTAGGGAATGAATAGCCCATGGATAAAGCACCAAGTAAAGGAATAAATATATATAATAATAATGATATACCTCAGACTAAGAATAAGAATAAATTCAATGTTAATAATTTATATAAAGAAAACAATTTGCCCTGAGATATGAGTTTTCGAGCTGTGAATTAGTAGTTCGATTCAAAGTCGATTAATTGCAATTAGATTTAATAAATTCATTTAACATTCCAATTTTGAGTTTTATTTCTTGGTGAACATATATTTAGAAGAATTTCAGGTAGCACTTGAAACCTGGACTTCAAGGAAGAAGAGAATAACATCGCAAAGGAGTACAATCACTGAATAGCTGAATACCACTAATCGATTATTACATTTCATAATCTATTTAACGCTGGAAACAAATTATTGTTATTATAACACAATAAATCAACTGAATTAGTAATTAAAAGAATTAAGGAATAATATAATAAATAAATAAACTAATAAATAATTAATAAATAAATAAAAAATAAAGAAAAAAAATTTTTTTTCTTTAATTAAATTTAAACAAAATTTTTTTTTTACAAATTCATCTATTTATTTTTGGTAACCCATAAAAAAAGAAACGTTACAACGCTAATACAATAACCCTTTTTTATTGGTCTACAAACGACTTTATTACACAGCATTTGCGTGTATGTTTGAAATGAAATATAGGAAAATCAATTAAGTCAATAAGTAGGCCTATCTTATAACAGTGTTTCAATAGCGCTTATTTTTACTGTGTTATTATTTTAATGCGATTGATTTCAGTATGTTATTACACGTTTTCACCCACTTCAAAGATTGTAATATTGATTAGTCTTAACTTGTTTTTTTCTTTTGGGCTGAAACCGACTCGACCGGACGTCCCCCCCCCCCCAGCCAAATTCTAGATTCGCTACTGACTGCAGTGATGAACTTGTTAAATCGCTCTAAAGGAACTACTAAGAGGAATCAAGAGTACATTTCTAGTTATTTCCTCTTAGAAGTAATATTTACTTCTTAATCTTGTGTCACAATATTTCTTTCCACCACCAATCATCAAACAGGCATGCTCCCTCTCTTTCTCGCTATTCTATTCTCCTCCTTTTCTTATTTCATCACACACATAATGGGATTCATTATTTCATTATTTTGTGCAATGGGATTCAAACTTTGATTTTCCTCTATAAAACCACACCATCACTTGTTGAACGATCCTGCGAACCGTGTAGGAGATGAGGAACAAGAAAATGTTTTGTCATTTCAAATACTTTTGAAGTGTGCTAACAAAGGACACCTACTGCACGGTGAAATCAGATGATCAAATTGCCATGACCAAGTGCATGGATGCAATCGCATCCAGTAAGAAGAGACCACTGTAGGCCATCAATTTGAGCTTGTATTTGAGGAAGAAACCGATATAAAGTGTTAACGTTTGGAACATTGCTCCAAAGAGTCGGAAACATAGACACTGACAAAAAAGAGAATAAATACCTTGAAAGGTTTGAAATGTATTGCTAGAGAAGAACGGAAAAAGTATAGAAGTCAGATAAGGTGACAAATTAAGAGGTTCTATAAAGATTGGACGAGAAGAGATCACTGCTGAACACCGTTCGTCTCATGAAAGGAAACTGGATTGCATAAATCTTGAGAGGATATTGCCTGCTGCACTATGTCATCGACGGATACTTGGAAGGTACACCAGGGCTAGAAAGAAGAAGAATTTAGCTATTGGGTGGTTTAAAGGAGAAAAGGAAATCTGGGAACTGAAGAAGGAATCTAACAATAGGGCAAAAAGGAAAGAGAACTTGTTAGAGGACCTTCCACCAGGCATAACACTTAATACGCTTAATAATTATAATAGTGTTGCATGCCTAAAAATAAAATTATTCCCAAATAATACTGGAGAAGTCTATTAATAAACTGGCAATTACAACTACACAAATAAACTAGCGGAAAATTAGTGAAAGGTTATTTCACAAATTGGACACGACGCGACGCCAAGTTAATTTCATGGGTCATGTAATTAACTTTGTGCCTTGCAATAAAATTAACTACACTCTGAATTTCATTAAAAAACCTATACTATGACTTTTGGTCTTACCAGGCGGTACGTTGCAAAACAATCTTTTCTCTTCTCCTCTCGTAATACAGTAGTCACAATATCTGTTCTTCACTCGGTCGGTGATGACGTCTTGCTTTGTGCCTACCTCTTCGTTGTCTGTTCAGTCTGCCCTAAATGTGTGTGTGTGTGTGTGTGTGTGTGTGTGTGTGTGTGTGTGTGTGTGTGTGTGCTGCTAAATCGTATCTCTTCTGAAATGTCTTACAGTATATCTCAATTATAACACATCAGTTACACAGTAGCCATATATATGAAAAACATAATTAATTTCTTTAAAAAGCACAAATTTATTTATTGGCTAACATATGTTTTCATATAATTGATACTAGAGGCCTTTACTTTATGAAAATCCATTATAATTTTAAAGCATTAAAGAAAACTAAAAAACTTGTTTTCGTGATTTTCACTCGTCATTTATTTAAAAAATAATACACCACGACAGCTGTTTCGGTACACAGTGCCTTCTTCAGATGGTAAGAGCTGACTAGTTACGTACAATAAAATATCACATAAAGCCAGTGCTATGAGAACGATAATCGAATCAAGCTCGAACAATAAACAATACACATTACATATACACAACTATATACAAATTAGAACGGAACGTACATTTACTTATATAATTTCAAATTTAAAAGCGGAGAGCTTTTTAAATCAGTTTGGTTGTTCAAAAGCAGATCTAAATCTTTACGCTTATTAATTTCGAGGGATAGTATTTTAATATATGAAGTTGAAGACGAGCAATAGGAGTATTTCTGCGACGAAAGCTATTTCAGCGGGGATTTGAAGATGGATTGTACAAGATATGAAGATAGAATATAACAAAAGAGACGTTTGTAACATTTACCTGAAATTTACTCATACAGAATTATTAAAAATATTAAATAATATAGAGTTTGACGTTTTGGATTTTAAGGTTAGAATTGATGTACAAAAGATTGTTTATAAAAAATACTTGAATCAAGTTCGGAAATTAAATAATTTAAAGTCTTCGGTTGTTAATAATAATAAGAAAAGTTTTAGCAAAAGGAAATTTTCGAACCATACATTTTATAATCGTTTTATGAATTTAACTAATGTTAATTTTAACGAAAGAGAAACTAAATTAATTGAAAAGGGTTTCAAGTATAATATAAAACCGTTAAATTATAAACAAGAATTTGAAATTTTAGGTGTGGATTGTGAGTTAGCATGCAATAATCACAATAACTCACAAAAAGACTCTTCTCAACCTAACCTATTGAATAAACGTATTATAGCTAATAAATTAAATAATTTGTATGATAAACAAAATATTAATAAAAGTTTTAATGACAAAAATAGATTAGCCATTTGTTCCATTGTAGATCATAATATAATATTCACTAGCGCTGATAAGGGTAACACGGTTTTGTTATTGACAAAGCCGAGTATGTCAATAAAACTCTAATTTCTTGAACGCTTACGAAGCCATTGACATTAATCCAACGCTTAAATTTCAAAGAGAGGTTAAAAAGGCTATCAAGGAGTGTTCATTTTTTAATGTTTCTGATTTACATTTGTTATGTGTAATGAAGCCTCAACCTCCTAAACTTTATTCTTTAATTAAATTGCACAAAGATAAACATCCTATTAGACCAGTCGTGTCATATGTAAATGCACCTAATGTTAAATTATCCAAAAAACTAATTAAAATTATCCAGAGCCAATGCAAATTTATATCCACACACAGTATTAAAAATTCATGAGATCTAGTCAATAATATTCAGGAATTGTATATACCAGATAAAGCGATTTTATTATCTTTTGACGTTAAAAATTTGTTCCCTAGTATCCCACCGGCTGATGTTGTTGACATTGTGAAAAAATTATTGGAAAAGAATTGTAATAATCCTAGGATGAGAGAGGATATTTTAAATTTATCGAAGGTTTGTTTGAATCAAAATTATTGTGAATTTGATGGGAAAATTTATGTGGGTAAAGAAGGGCTTGCTATGGGTAACCCCCTCAGCCCCTTGGCTTCTGAAATATTTATGGATTATTTAGAAACCAAAATAAGAGCTCATCCGCATTTTAAATTGTTCATGTTTTGGTACAGATATGTTGATGATGTGTTGGCAATCTTTCTTGGTACGCGTAGGCAATACAGAATTTTATAATTTTATTAACGATTTACATAGAAACATAAGTTTTACAATAGAAATTGAAGTAAGTGATAGTATTAACTTTTTAGATCTTTCAATTACAAAACAAAATAATAAACTCAATTTTAGCATTTTCCATAAACCTACGCATACGGATATGGTTATACACAACACGTCTGAATATCCATACTCACAAAAGTTAGCAGCTTTTCATAGTTATATTCATAGACTTATTGGTATCCCACTTTTAGATTCAGATTTTCAAAAATAACTTAACATTATAAAACAGATAGCTGTTAACAACGGTTATCAGTCAAGTCTAATAGATCAGTTGTTGAATAAAAAACTATATTTACAAACATTAAGATTGGTGTATCCTATTCCAACACATAAGGAAAAGTTCCACACACTTAATTACATAGGTACTGTATCGTTAAAATTGGTAAATACTTTACTCAAAAACATGTAAATCTATATTTAGCTTTTAGGACGAAATCTTCTCTTGGCAGATATATTAAAAATAATAAGAGTAAAGTAGAGAAACTCCAAAAGTCAGGAGTATATGAGTTATCGTGTGGGTCTTGTGACAAAATTTATATTGGCCAGTCTGGAAGGTCGTTTTCAAAAAGAATATATGATCACAATTACAGTTTGACATATCAGAATGGTAAGTCTAATTATGCGAATCATTTGTTGGAAAAAGATCATAATTTTAATGATAATTTAAAATTTTACATGTATTGGAAAAAGGTAAAAACTTTGATTTACTTGAAGCCCTCGAAATTAATAAGCGTAAAGATTTAGGTCTGCTTTTGAACAACCAAACTGATTTAAATAGCTCTCCGCTTTTAAATTTGAAATTATATAAGTAAATGTACGTTCCGTTCTAATTTGTATATAGTTGTGTATATGTAATGTGTATTGTTTATTGTTCGAGCTTGATTCGATTATCGTTCTCATAGCACTGGCTTTATGTGATATTTTATTGTACGTAACTAGTCAGCTCTTACCATCTGAAGAAGGCACTGTGTGCCGAAACAGCTGTCGTGGTGTATTATTTTTTAAATAAATGACGAGTGAAAATCACGAAAACAAGTTTTTTAGTTTTCTTTAATGCTTTAAAAAAAAATAAAATAAAAAAATAAAAAAATATGTTTTCATAGTTTAAATCTGTATGTGACTGTTTATCTGAATCAACGAATAATCTTCTATTACCGTATGTTTATAATTCATAAACATGAAGCTACGAACCTCACTGATGTTCGCGTACGCATACCCGTTTCGGTCACTTTAAGAATTATAACGTCTCTCCTGTCAAGACATTATAACATCGGGAACCAGTTTAATTATTCGCTGTTAATTAAACTAGCTGCCATAGTTAGTAAAATTTACTTACCAACAAATTATGACAATGTATATATCTGGATTTTGTCCAAGGTTACATAAATTTATTCACTCTCTGGATATTAGCGAAAACATCTCTTCATTCTTGTATTTTAACTAAGTATATAAAAGTAATAGGTTTAATGGTCATCTTTTGGTTTTTTTACTTACTTTACTTTACTTTTAAAAGAAAATTCTCATAAATTCTGCATTAAATATTCTTTAAATTTTTACTCTTTGTATCTCAAAATCATACAGCTGTGTACTATTTCAATTACCACGGATCCGGGCTTTAACTTTGCAATATTCTAACATATCTCGACATCATCCAAACTATCTGAAGAATAGTCTGATGTAATTTTCAGAATTACTTTACCTTTAAACATCATCAGGTTATTACTATAGCATTACAGAAATTACAAACATTTATATGCTAATCTTTAAGTGATCTAAAAGTCTTTACAAGAAACTTTACTGTTCTTTTTGTTGCGGTTTTTAAAAAACAAGTTATGCACAGAAGTTATGGTTTAATGTCACCTGAATATAACGTGAGTCTGCGGTGGGTGTTCGAGATGATCCTCTTCAGTAGGTCTTCTTGGGTGTAGTTCGTTGTTCATCTGGATCCTCCATTTAGTTGGTTGTTTCCGAATTGTAGTCTAGGTCATGACGGTTGGATTCTGCTACTTGAAGTTCGTACGGTTGTTGTAGTAATTTTTCTCCTGGTGTTGGTTGTTCACTTTTTACATTTTATTTGTTCTTATTTTAGCAGCACTGATATTTACGTTTACATGGTAAGGAACATATCTTACCACTTACTGTTCGTAAAGAGATGTGTCGGCTAAGTTTTTTTTTTATATATTATTAATCTTTCCTCCACGCACTACTAGTTATTGAGTTTTACTAACGCTACATTGGATTAAATAGATTAGAAGAACTAACGTCTTGTTACATCGTTGTTTAGCGACATACACGTAAGTGTAACTTTACAACACATTTTCGAGCTGCTTACATGTCGAAGATTCTCCGGCGACTGGGGCTAGTTTAGCGGCAGGGAGTCTGTCAGCTGGCGCGGTTTACGCGCTGAGAGAAAAGTAGTTCGTTCCTTTATTATTATTAATTGTCCATTAATTAACTAGTATAAATTATGCTACCTTTTTTGTTAGGAGTTAGATATTTCCTTTATTATTAATACGTCTTTTATTTAATTAGAAGAATTATTAGTTTTCGCTTAATAACATTGTACTTTGCATGTTCGTACCGGACTTTTTGCACGTTGATACAGGTATCTAGGTAGAGATAAGGGTGGATTATACTCTCACTTGTTATAAGAACAAAAATTTAATTTGTGCTATTTAAATAATTTTTAAATCGTCACATCCTCCTGCACTTAAAGGAGATCGATGGGGGTTTGTTTATTGAAAGATATCTAAGAAATACAATTACATTTGGCACGGAACTTCGTTCTGAAATTTCTCTCCACCAGGTGATTTCTATCCATCAATCGATTATCTTACATCTTATACAAAATATTTAAAATCTAATACATCTACAACACATAAAATACACAAATACATAAATCTACCTTATTTCTAATTCTTACATCTACTACCGGTTTTTTTGTTTGATTTCTTCACTCGTTTTACGGAGTTACACTCATGAGTAGATTATTAATAATAATAACGTATTGTAATAACAATCGAATTACTTTTAGTTTACTGCGCTAGAGGTTTGTTGTTCGTCAGCTGACTTCTCATTATTTATTTCATTCTCGCAGGACATTAGCTAAGGTTGATCAGGCCTCGCTAGTATTCGTACGAGGTGTTTGAGTTTATACTCAATTACAATATAGGATGTTGCAAAATCTTATTGTATTCCTGTATAAAATATTTGGCAACATATTTTATTGTTAATACTTAAGTAGTATTCTTGGTTTACTATCTTTCTCGTAGTGGTGCTTCTTTATTTTTACATGAAAACAATTTTTTTATTTGAGACACATGGCTTCTGCGAACGTAATTGACTGTATTGGGTTCATACAGTGCTACTGTTACGGGGGTGATGAACTTGTGAATCTTGTAGGGGCCACACCATCGGTAAGATAGTTTGGAAGTGGTCCTTTCAACGGCTTTACTCGTAGGGTGAGTTTTATACATCACTAAATCACCTACTTTGTACTTTATTTTCCTATTATTCTGCTCATGATATTTCCGCGATTTTTGTAAATTCGCTCTCAAATTTGCGCGAGCTTCGTTCCATATTTTCCTTATGTTATTCCCATTTATTTTGCGGGACAATAACTCATGAATTTTCCACTTTGTGGTTAACGGGTGGTTCGGTTTATACTTGTACAGTAAATCAAATGGTGTTGATTTATGTCCTTCATGATATGCTGAGTTGAAAGCAAATTGTATCCATGATAGATTTTGATCCCACGATGTCTGATCTTTAGCGTGATAAGATATTAAGGCTGATTTTAGGTTTCGCAAGTCTGCTAGGTTTCCTTTCGGACGGTACTCTGTGACTGTAATATGATTTATTCCTAATTTAAAACACATGTCATTAAATTCTTTCGATTTAAACTGAGGTCCATTGTCAGATACTAGGTGCACTGGTGTACCATAATCTTTAAATAGTCTCTCTTGTAGAATCTTTATTGTCGTAGATGCTAAGGCACGTCTCATAGGGTACATCCATACGAATTTAGTGAAGGAGTCCACGCAAATTAATAGCATAGTATTTCCGGACTTAGAACGGGGATAAGGTCCAGAATAGTCTATGTATATCTTTGAGAAGGGTGTTGTTGGGATTTCTGAGATTAATTTTTCTACTTGACTGATTCTTGCTGGCTTGCTCAGGGCACAGATTTCGCATTGTTTCACGAACTTAGTTATTTCACTGTTCATGTTTTCCCAATGGTATTCCTTGCGAATACGATATATTGTTTTCCTAATTCCCATATGATCTCCAATGGTCAAGTATATAATATAGTATATATATTCTACTCAAGGTATATTTGTCAGAATAATTTCCTTTCTCTATTTGTTCTATTATTTTATACAATTTAGGATCTTGTTGTTGGTGATGTGCTATATCCTTAAATGCAAGGGGGAAGTTAGTTATTAGCGTATTAACAGCAGTGGTTTCAACATTGTCTTCGCCAGGTCTGGTATTGGGTAGTAGGAACATGCGGGATAGTGTATCGGCTACCACGAATATGTTGTACTTTGAACTTGTAGCAATTTAATCTTAACACCCATCTTCCGATACGACCTAACTTTTTTGGATGGTTCAATAACCATGACAAAGCTTGGTTGTCGGTTTCTAGTAGAAATTCCTTGTGTTCCAAAAATGGTTTGAATTTTTCGAAGGCGAATACTACAGCTAAACATTCAAGTTCATAGGCTGAGAACTTCCTTTCTTGGTCCGTCAAAGTACGTGAAGCATAGCTGATCTTTTATTATTGATTTCTTGGTATATTACGGCTCCTAAGGCTACACTAGAACTGTCGGTCTGTACGACAAATGGTTTATTAAAATCGGCTAACTGCAATATCGGTGGTGATATTATGCTTTCTTTGAGTGTTTCAAAAGTGTCTTGATGTCGAGTAGTCCACTCGAATTTCGCTCCTTTCTTCCTTAATGCATTTAATGGGGCTGCTATATCCGCTAGGTGGGGTACATACTTGTGAAAGTAATTGATCATACCTAAAAATCGAGCAATACCTTTTGTGTCTCTAGGTGGTAAAAATTCTCGGATTGCGCGCGTACGTTTGGGATCGATGCTAACCTTACCTTCGGCCGATACTATATGACCTAAGAAAGAAAATTGTTTTACCGCGAAATTAACTTTACTGGGGTTTACCGTTAGTCCAGCTTTCTTTAACCTTGATAATACTTCACGCAAGTGATCGATATGTTGATCCATTGACTCACTATATACTACTATGTCGTCAAGATAGTGATATACGAATTTAAATTTAACGTCATGGAATATTTTTTCTAACAGTCTACTACATACTGAACTTCCTTGTGATATTCCGAATGGTACTCTAGTAAATTGGTATAGATTAAATGGGACAGCAAACGCAGTTAGATGTTTTGATTCCTCAGCTAGTGGGATTTGGTGGAATGCCTGGTTGAGATCCATTATGGTGAAGATTTTCGCTTTGGTAAAATAGTGGAACGCGCTGTGAATGTCGGGCAGGGGAATCGCTTCAAATTCTATATTCTTGTTCAGCTGTCTATAATCCACGACTAGTCTATGTTTGTCAGTTCCTTTTGGTACTAGGAATGCAGGTGATGAGTATGGAGACGTTGACGGTTCGATGACATGTTGTTCTAGGAGTTTGTTGATTTGGTTTCTCATTATTTCCATCTTGGGCGGTGATAATTTGTATGGGTGAAGACGTATTACCTTGTTGTCACTTAGATTTATTTTGTATTCGATTAGGTGGGTCAATCCTAACTTGGGTGTGAGTACAGTAGAAAATTCCCTTATTAACTTTTGAATTCTTTGTCGCTCATTTCCTTTTAAATGACTCAAACTAGATTCATGATGCTCTAACTGAATAGTTGATGTTTCGCAATTCTCGCTGTTACTTAGCTCGGAGTCGAACTGATATTTTTGAGTACGATCAAATCTGAAGAAATATTGTTTAGCGTATATGTCAAGGATTAAGACAGTTTTGCTTATAAAGTCAGCGCCTAGTATTACGTTTTGTCCTAATACTTCAGCTACGAGTAGTGGAACATACCAAGTAAAATTCTTTATTTTTAATTTCACCGTAATACTGCGTGATACGATATTTAGGTCTTGCTTATTTGCGGTGGCACACTTTATGTTCACGTTTTGGCTACGTTTAATAAGATTATGATTAGCTAATACGGTGGCTAGCTGTTGACTAATTATACTACGTGTAGATCCTGAATCGATTAAACCGAGGATATTCGTTGCTCCAAGGTCTATCTGTATGTAGGGTAATTGGCATATACTTGTTTTGCATGTACCAATAGAGTTGCACTTGTCAATAAATCTTGTTAAGTAAGGGTCTATACGTTTGTATCTATTTATTTTTACTTTAAAATTATTAGCGTTTATACCTTTCCTTCTGATGCTGCGGAAGACATAGGATTTTTGTTCTTCCCGCTTCACATGTTTTTTGACTGGTCGGTTTTCTGTTGGTACCGCTTTTGTTTACAATTCTTGCTAATGTGTCCGGACTTTCCACAGTTATAACATCTTCTTTCCTCATTGACATCGCTCGCATACTGTCGGGGTTTTTGTAGAGAGTTTGATGTATTGGGGTAGCTTTGGGTTTTAGAAGTTCTTACGAATCGCTTATCGCGGTAGGTTCGAGTATCAGTCCCAATGGGTAGAGGTAGGAATGAATCTCTGCGTTGAGTCTGGGACATAAAAACGCGTCTGTTTTGGTCAGAATACCAAACGTTGGACGAATGTATACAACACAGTTCTAGTTCAGTGAAAGTGGTTGGTCTCTTCATGAGTGCTAGGCGAGATCGCTCCTCGGGAGATAGTCCTACTAAGATAGTGTTTACTAGCTGTTGTTCACTACATTTAACTTGTAGCAATAAGGCCGATTCCCTTATTTCAGATATATAATGAGCTAATCTCTCGTATGCCCCTTGTACACGAAGTACTAGGTTCTGCTTCAATTCCCCGTAGATACCGGTGGGAATGAAGTGTCTTATCAGGGTGGTATGTAGTTCTTCTACAGGGTGATTATACCTTAGTGATTCTAACACACGATCTTTTAAAGGAGGTCTACATTTAGATAGAATTACTTGTAAAATTTGGTCATCTCTTAATTGTCGCAGATCCTTTATTTGTAAAAGGTGCTTGATAAAATCTAGGAGTTTTGTAATATTCAGCCCATCAGTGATTGGTATCTCAGATAAAATACGTTCTACGGGGTGAGTTATTTTTCCATAAAGCTTGTAACGTATTGCCGCGTTACAAATCCAGGGAACCCATCTTAACTGAGCTCTGTCAATTATATGGGCTGCCTACGTTGTAACGAAATGTATCCACACTTATTAACTGAACAAATTACTTACTAACTGTGTAAGGAAGCAAGGGAAGGTATTTTATTGATTTACGCACTCATTATATGTGTGTAACAAGAAGACTTCTCTTTATTCTGACAACATTTACTGACAGATCCCATGACATCACTAATTAAATTATTAAAGTTATTTCAATGCTTTCATCAAAATTGGGATCAAATTGATACTATTTAGCTATACCTCGGATCCGGGTTAACTTTCTATATTTTGTAGTTAAGACTTTTAATTATACTCAATTCATGATATTAGCTTGCAAGACTTTCTTTAACCATTTGAAGAATGGTACTATTACTTGAAATGATACTACGATACATTAACATATAAACCGTTACAACGTATGATATTTGAGTAGTTACAATAAAACTTTTAGATTTACTCTTTTAATGTTTACATAAAATTAATAGTCTTTGAAAAGTCTCTTTCAAGGTTGTGTAGTGTAACAAATATTAGTAACCCTCGATAGACAGGCTATCGAGTCACCTTTAGAATGGAATGTAGAAACCTCGTCCTGGGGTGTCCGTCTTGGGAATCCTTGAATGCGGCGTCATCATCTCGGTCGGGTCTTCGTCGATAAGGTGTCAAGTGTTCACAGAGTATATTGAAGTTTCTACGGTGTAATTATATGTAGATTCTCGGCTGTCCTGATCTGCATCTTCTGTCGGTATATGAGTGTTTATAAAGTTCTGGTAGATCACATCTTCAGGAATGATGTTGAAAGTGTCGTTACTTCTTGAAGCGGGTAGTCCTCTTGTTTAACACAATTTTAGTGTTTGTGTTACATTTTATGTCCTTTTGTTATCACACATTTATATTAATTGATACATAACACACGCTTCTAGTAGCAATATTTCATATACAATACTTAAGTTAAAACAAAAGAATTAGCAACATTGTGTCAGAGCGTTTGCTCGCACGTCTGCACTGCATGAAGTCAACATGGTGAGAGAGAGTTTTCTGCTCGCTTCGACTGGTACATAATAAGGGGGGGTAGGGGCACTATTGCGCGAGAATATAGTCCCTATCTCTCTTTAAGTTAACATTTTTATTTATACAAACTATACCTAAATAAATATACATAATTTAAATAAGTTGTTTTAGCGACTATCTGTGTCTTCAGATTTTATGTTATTAACATTAGTTTTTTTATCTTATTCTAAATTACAGACGACTCGGAAAACATGTCGAGTCCGGAATTAACAGGTCCGCGCCTGACAACAAGCAAAGGGTTAAATACGACAATAATAACTATTTACAATATGCTTTTTTATTAAAGTATCTTCGTACTTCTTAATTACTTCTTCCTCTCATACTGAGTACATACAGGTGTTTTAGGTATTATAGTGAGATTTAAATGGCTTAATCGCTCGCAAACTTAATTTTAAAATTTTTTTTTTTACTATTATTGTTACAATTTAAATCGTCACAGACTCCACCGCTTAATTTGCACGTTACGGTTTTTTTTTCTTATTTTACAATTGGGGACTGGGAGTATGTATGGTGTCAGTGTGAAGTTATTTATTATTAGTGCACAGTTTGTTTTTTTTTTAATTCTCTTTAAATGATTTTGTTCATTTAAATGATCGCCTTCGTGAAATTCCCTTTTTCTCACTTCTTACAGTTATACTTATATTTTAATCTTAATACTAATTTCCAAACCTTAGATTGGAAAGATCCCTACTTATCCGTAACTCACAACATCGCGGCCCGACTGACACTAGCTTACTCTAACTACTCAAGTTAGCTTTCAGCATTTATTAATGATCTTTGGCACCTTTCTGCCCTATCATTACACCTTTCAGTCGGCGCCGTTGTGACCTGTTACGTTACACGTATAATCACTTCTTGATTATATATCATAAACTTATTTCTAATGTAATCTAAAGAGGATCCCATACTCCACTCTAGATTACTGTTACTTGAGAGAAGCGGAATCTCACGAAGATAATTCTTTTTTATCTCTTTAACAATTCTTAAACAAACTATGCGGAAGGGGAGACACTTTACACAATGCATTGTAATGCACACGAGGGGTGGATTTCAATTGTTTAGGCTAGCACCGGTTTATCACAATAGGGAGGGTGCGTGGCTGCTTAGTACAATTCCTAACACGCTTTATTTCCTCCAACTGGCCACCACCGCGGTGTTTACAATATGTAACTGTACTTGTATTATTATTATTTACCTTTCTCTTATTTACTGCTACACTTCACACTATTTAGTTTAAATCAAGGTTTATTCAGCTCTAGTTTTTAAGCAATTATTATTTTCTTTGGGGGATTTAAGAAACGCACCAAGAACTATTTACTATCTAATTACCATATTTATTTAGTACACTTTATTTATTATTATAAATTTATTATTATTAAGTCACTACATTATTTAATTGTCGTCACGGGGAAAATACTTGAACTACTATACTGTATACATTTATTACACATATATAGGATAAATTCTTAAGTAATTAATTTACACAAATTAGAAAAGAACAATTTCTCTTCTAAGGGAGAGACAGAAATTCCACACACATATTTATCAAATACTCACAATTTCAAATTACGAAATTCTTTCCACTTAATTAGCTGGGTGTACATTACGTGCATGCTCTTGCGTAATGAGCATTAATATTAACAAAGTTATTTTTAATTTTTTTTTTTTATGACACATACTAGTGTATGTCCAACATATACTGTGCAGAAGTATTCAAGAAACAACAGGTCATGGATTGTCATAAACAAACCTGTTACAGATTGTCAACTGAGCAAAATTGTAATGTTTGGTCACAATTCATGTATGCAAGTAGGTACATGCATATAGCTTATTTGCATTGTATGAAGCTAATGATATTTCAATTTATACAGACTATCATTTACGTATTTTGTAAAATATGATATATGTTTTGAAAATTAAATTTACATTAATTACATTCTCTGAGTGCATAGATCAATAACTGAATATAAAAATTAACCAAGCAAAGTGCCGCAATTTTGTAACGTTTCGCCGCGTTACAAATCCAGGGAACCCATCTTAACTGAGCTCTGTCAATTATATGGGCTGCCTACGTTGTAACGAAAAGTATCCACAATTAATTCACTTAACAAATTATTTTATAACTGTGTAAGGAAACAAGGGAAGGTATTTTATTGATTTACGCACTCATTATATGTGTGTAACAAGACGACTTCTCTTTATTTAACATTTAAAAATATTTACTGACAGATCCCATGACATCACTAATTAAACTAAAATTATTTCAATGCTTTCTTTAAACTTTGGGATCAAAATTGATTCTATTTAGCTATACCTCGGATCCGGGTTAACTTTCGGTATTTAGTAGTTAAGACTTTTAGTTATACTCAATTCATGATATTAGCTTGCAAGACCTTTTTATTTAACCATTTGAAGAATGGTATTATTACTTGGAATTGGTACTACGATACACTAACATATAAACCGTTACAACGTATGATATTTGAGTAGTTACATTAAAACTCTTAGATTTACTCTTTTAATGTTTACAAAATTAATAGTCTCTGAAAAGTCTCTTTTAACGTGTGTTGTGTAACAAGTATTAGTAACCCTCGATAGACAGGCTATCGAGTCACCTTTAGAATGGAAAGTAGCAACCTCGTCCTGGGGTGTCCGTCTTGGGAATCCTTGAATGCGCCGTCATCATCTCGGTCGGGTCTTCGTCATTAATGGATCAAAAGTCCGCAGAGTAGATTGAACCTTCTACGATGCAGGTACATGTAAATTCTCGGATGTCCTGATCTGCATATTCTGTCGGGTATATGAGTGTTTATAAAGTTCTGGTAGATCACATCTTCAGGAATGATGTTGAAAGTGTAGTTACTTCTTGAAGCGAGTAGTCCTCTTGTTTAACACAATTTTAGTGTATTGTGTTACATATTATGTCCTTTTGTTATCACACATTTATTTAAATTGATACATAACACACGCTTTTAGTAGCAATATTTCATATACAATATTTAAGTTAAAACAACAGAATTAGCGACATTGTGTCAGAGCTTTCGCTCGTACGTCTGCACTGCATGAAGTCAACATAGCGAGAGAGAGTGAATTTCTGCTCGCTTCGACTGCTACATAACAAAGGGGAGTAGGGCCACTGTTGCGCGAGAATATAGTTCCTATCTCTCTTTAAGTTAACTTTTTTATTTACACAAACTATACCTAAATAAATATACATAATTTAAATAAGTTGTTTTAGCGACTATCTGTGTCTTCAGAATTTTAATTTTAACATTAGGTTTTTTTTTATCTTATTCTAAATTACAGACGACTCGGGAGACATGTCGAGTCCGGAATTAACAGGTCAGCGCCTGACAACAAGCAAAGGGTTAAATACGACAATAATAACTATTTACAATATGCTTTTTTATTAAAGTATCTTCGTACTTCTTAATTACTTCTTCCTCTCATACTGAGTACATACAGGTGTTTTAGGTATTATAGTGAGATTTAAATGGCTTAATCGCTCACAAACTTAATTTTTAAAATTCTTTCTTTTTACAATTACTGTTTCAATTTAAATCGTCACATACTCCACCGCTTAATTTGCACGTTACGGTTTAAAAATTTTTTTTTTTTACAATTGGGGACTGGGAGTATATATGGTGTCAGTGTGAAGTTATTTATTATTAGTGCACAGATTGTTTTCTCTAATTCTCTTTAAATGATCTTCTTCATTTAAATGATCGCCTTCGTGAAATTCCCTTTTTCTCACTTCTTACAGTACTAACTTATAATTTAATCTTAATACTAATTTCCAAACCTTAGATTGGAAAGATCCCTACTTATCCGTAACTCACAACATCGTGGCCCGACTGACACCAGCTTACTCTAACTACTCAAGTTAGCTTTCAGCATTCATTAATGATCTTTGGCACCTTTCTGCCCTATCATTACCCTTTCAGTCGGCGCCGTTGTGACCTGTTACGTTACATGTATAATCACTTCTTGATTATATATCATAAACTAATTTCTAATGTAATCTAAAGAGGATCCCATACTCCACTTTAGATCACTGTTACTTGAGAGAAGCGGAATCTCACGAAGATAATTCTCTTTTATCTCTTTAACAATATCTAAACAAACTATGCGGAAGGGGAGACACTTTACACAATGCATTGTAATACACAGGGGAGGTTTTCAATTGTTTAGGCTAGCACCGGTTTATCACAATAGGGAGGGTGCGTGGCTGCTTAGTACAATTCTGAACACGCTTTATTTCCTCTAACTGGCCACGACTGGGGTGCTTACAATATGCAACTGTTATTATTATTTCTTTTACTTAGTGCTACACTTTACACAATTTAATTTAACTTAAGATTTATTTAGCCTTATTATTTAAAACAAATATTATTTAATTTTGGTTTTCTTTATTTATTTATTATTTACTTTGGGGGATTTAAGAAACTTCCTTAGAATTAATTTCCTATTTAATTACCATATTTATTTAGCACACTTTATTTATTATTAATAAATTTATTATTATTAAGTCACTACATTATTTAATTGTCGTCACGGGCAAAATACTTGATCTACTATACTGTACACATTTATTACACATATATAGGATAACTTCTTAAGTAAATAATTTACACAAATTAGAAAAGAACAATTTCTCTTCTAAGGGAGAGACAGAAATTCCACACACATATTTATCAAGTTAAATAGCCGATCAGCTGTTTTCTGGAATGTAGGTCACCCTCTGTATTTAGTTAACAAAGGAAGGCTGAGAGTTTCAGTAAGAATGGGGGGTTTTACTTTTACGTATTGTGAACTACACAATGCTACCGATTACTTCCTGCACAGGTCCGGAATAGCGGAGAGGGGCTAGCAGGCACGCATAGGGTGAATCTTATTCAACAACTCTATTATTACGCTTTGTAACTCTTTGACTCCATTCATTCATATACTTTCCTCACTTATATCAATTAATTATTTCGTTCACAATTTCAAATTACGAAATTCTTCCACTTAATTACCTGGGTCTACATTACGTGCATGCTCTTGCGTAATGAGCATTAATATTAACAAAGTTATTTTTAATTTTTTTTATTTATTTATGACACATACTAGTGTATGTCCAACATATACTGTGCAGAAGTATTCAAGAAACAACAGGTCATGGATTGTCATAAACAAACCTGTTACAGATTGTCAACTGAGCAAAATCGTAATGTTTGCTCACAATTCATGTATGCAAGTAGGTACATGCATATAGCTTGCATTGTATGAAGCTAATGATATTTCAATTTATACAGACTATCATTTACATATTTTGTAAAATACGATATACGTTTTGAAAATTAAATTTACATTAATTACATTTTCTGAGTGCATAGATCAATAACTGAATATAAAAATTAACCAAGCAAAGTGCCGCAATTTTGTTTACGTGTCACGATGCTTACACAACCTTTTATAAAAATAAGCAGAGTGGCGCAATTTTGTTTGTGACACTCTGTACACGAATAAAGCTCTCTCCTTTTTTTTTTTTAAAAGCAGAGTGGCGCAATTTTGTAACGTAATGTAATTCTTTAAACTTTGGGATCAAAATTGATTCTATTTAGCTATACCTCGGATCCGGGTTAACTTTCTATATTTTGTAGTTAAGACTTTTAATTATACTCAATTCATGATATTAGCTTGCAAGACTTTCTTTAACCATTTGAAGAATGGTACTATTACTTGAAATGATACTACGATACATTAACATATAAACCGTTACAACGTATGATATTTGAGTAGTTACAATAAAACTTTTAGATTTACTCTTTTAATGTTTACATAAAATTAATAGTCTTTGAAAAGTCTCTTTCAAGGTTGTGTAGTGTAACAAATATTAGTAACCCTCGATAGACAGGCTATCGAGTCACCTTTAGAATGGAATGTAGAAACCTCGTCCTGGGGTGTCCGTCTTGGGAATCCTTGAATGCGGCGTCATCATCTCGGTCGGGTCTTCGTCGATAAGGTGTCGAGTGTTCACAGAGTATATTGAAGTTTCTACGGTGTAATTATATGTAGATTCTCGGCTGTCCTGATCTGCATCTTCTGTCGGTATATGAGTGTTTATAAAGTTCTGGTAGATCACATCTTCAGGAATGATGTTGAAAGTGTCGTTACTTCTTGAAGCGGGTAGTCCTCTTGTTTAACACAATTTTAGTGTTTGTGTTACATTTTATGTCCTTTTGTTATCACACATTTATATTAATTGATACATAACACACGCTTCTAGTAGCAATATTTCATATACAATATTTAAGTTAAAACAAAAGAATTAGCAACATTGTGTCAGAGCGTTTGCTCGCACGTCTGCACTGCATGAAGTCAACATGGTGAGAGAGAGTTTTCTGCTCGCTTCGACTGGTACATAATAAGGGGGGGTAGGGGCACTATTGCGCGAGAATATAGTCCCTATCTCTCTTTAAGTTAACATTTTTATTTATACAAACTATACCTAAATAAATATACATAATTTAAATAAGTTGTTTTAGCGACTATCTGTGTCTTCAGATTTTATGTTATTAACATTAGTTTTTTTATCTTATTCTAAATTACAGACGACTCGGAAAACATGTCGAGTCCGGAATTAACAGGTCCGCGCCTGACAACAAGCAAAGGGTTAAATACGACAATAATAACTATTTACAATATGCTTTTTTATTAAAGTATCTTCGTACTTCTTAATTACTTCTTCCTCTCATACTGAGTACATACAGGTGTTTTAGGTATTATAGTGAGATTTAAATGGCTTAATCGCTCGCAAACTTAATTTTTAAATTTTTTTTTTTACTATTATTGTTACAATTTAAATCGTCACAAGCTCGGTAGTTAGATTTAATGGAGTCGTTATTCTAGGTTTTTCCGCAGATTGATTCGTCAGTAAGTGAGGAGGTAAATCATAGGTACGGGTCATATTCTCTTGTTCATTTGGAAGTAACGTGACGTTTACGGGTTGGATATTTACTTGTCTATCGGATAACCGTTCCTTACCGGGATCTATATTAGATTCCTGCAGAAACTGAAATTTTACAGCACTGGGTTGCTGTTCATGAGTAGGAGATAGGGTAGGGGAAATATTTAGCTTCGTCATTGCTTCTTCGATCTCTTCTATTCTAAACGATTCGGACCTTCGACGTAATTCGCGCATTATCTCGGGTAATTGTTGTAATGCTTCTTCCGCGAATTTTTGCGCATCCGGTGGAGTAACTTTATCACCGGGCCAATTCAACAAATTGGTGATGCGGCGGCTCAGATGTTCGATTCTTTGAGTGGTGCGTAAAATTACTGCGGGGGAGTTTTACTAACGCTACATTGGATTAAATAGATTAGAAGAACTAACGTCTTGTTACATCGTTGTTTAGCGACATACACGTAAGTGTAACTTTACAACACATTTTCGAGCTGCTTACATGTTGAAGATTCTCCTGCGACTGGGGCTAGTTTAGCGGCAGGGAGTCTGTAAGCTGGCGCGGTTTACGCGCTGAGAGAAAAGTAGTTCGTTCCTTTATTATAATTAATTGTCCATTAATTAACTAGTATAAATTATGCTACCTTTTCTGTTAGGAGTTAGACATTTCCTTTATTATTAATACGTCTTTTATTTAATTCGAATAATTATTAGTTTTCGCTTAATAACAATGTACTTTGCATGTTCGTACTGGACTTTTGCACGTTGATGCACGTATCTAGGTACAGATAAGGGTGGATTATACTCTCACTTGTTATAAGAACAAAAAATTTTAATTTGTGCTATTTAAATAATTTTCAAATCGTCACAGAATTTAGTACCAATCCTGGTTTTCATATACGAATGTGTGTGTGTGTGTGTGTGTGTGTGTGTGTGTGTGTGTGTGTGTGCGTGTTCATGGGTTTTACCTTTTCTCTTCAGTTTCGCTTCTACTTACACTCGCGCTCTCTCTCTCTCTCTCTCTCTCTCTCTCTCTCTCTCTCTCTCTCTCTCTCTCTCTCTCTCTCTCTCTCTCTCTCTCTCTCTCTCTCCTCTTCCCTAGTAGTTTACCTAGCCATCTCTCATTATTATGATTTATCAATGTAAACACGATTTATCAACATTCCTATCGTGTAAATAATAACGAACTAAGGTAGTGACGTAATTCATGAGAAAACGCTTTATAGTCGAGTCCCATAGATTACAATTAACCGCCTCAGTGGACTTTGTCGCTTTAGATAAGTTTGGATCCGAACGGCGATTAATAAATAAAGCATATTATACAAAAAGTTAACAAAACGCTTATACGAGTATTTGTGTGTGTGTGTGTGTGTGTGTGTGTGTGTGTGTGTGTGTGTGTGTGTGTGTGTGTGTGTGTGTGTGTGTGTGTGTGTGTGTGTGTGTGTGTGTGTGTGTGTGTGTGTGTGTGTGTGTGTGTGTGTGTGTGTGTGTGTGTGTGTGTGTGTGTGTGTGTGTGTGTGTGTGTGTGTGTGTGTGTGTGTGTGTGTGTGTGTGTGTGTGTGTGTGTGTGTGTGTGTGCGAGCACATAAGCAATAACAGGAAAGCGTCAATAATCTATATTAATATGTGATCTTCAAAGCATATACAACAAAGCTACCTACTTTAAACACAAGAATAAAAGAGATACCTTAGCCTTGAGTTAGAAACATCGTTTCTCTTTAATCAAACAAATAAATTGCTCAGATATTGTACTAGTCAAAATATGTCAGTGAATTGTGAAACTATAAAAAGTCAGGAAATCAAATAAAAGCTTTACTATTTTTGAACAAAGTTTGGACAGCGTTCTTTTTTTATCGTGGCTGAGATTCTCCTTGTAACAAACCGTTGGGTAGAGTACCAAAATCATTACTTCTGCTTTTCCAGCCCAGCCAAGTCATTGCGCTGAACACATTACTACGTGAATCAGCGGCGGCGTCTTACACGCTCCAGTCTTCATCGCTTGCTATCTGATAGCCAACTGAGTTAATATCACTAATAAGATTCCATGGTTTTACTTATTAAAATTAACATTGTTTGAGGTGCAATAAACCTTTTATTCTTGACATCATAGAAAGTGTCACACATCATAGGAAATGTCGCACATTCTTTAGCGATGCTGTTTATAAGGTTTCAATCTAGTCACTGACAGTGCTTCACCGTAAAATAGTCGAAACGTGCCTCATAGTATTGTGTTAAAAAAAAAATAAAATAAAATTTGTGCTAACTCCATAACTTTCTTGTTTGCAAAATGGACGGATATTGTTCCATCCATCATCACGGTGTACATTTGATAGCTAAATTGGCTATTTATCTGAATGTCGTATTCCGAAATACGTATCTTTGTTTTCTATTTAAATCGAAAATTTTTCAGTTTTTTGTCATAGATAAAACACATTAAAACACTGCATCTACAAGATGAAATTATGGACTCAATATCTATAAGCGAAGATGGATATTCTTATACGCCAAATCTGTACGTGTTACGTTAAATTTATTAAATTATAATTATAATGCAAGAACGTGCACAAGAGTGCATTCATTTTAAGATGCAACTTATCATTCAGCGTAATACCAAATACCTTGTGTACGTCACTTCATACAAGTTCTTAAATTTACAATCGTAATTCTTTTGTACTAGAATTATGCATCGTTAGTACTAATATGCGTGACTAATACGCAACAACTTTTAAAAAATACAATTTTTCTGCGGACAAGTCCGGACTTTCTACTTCCAAATTGCCTATAGTTTTTATAAGTTCCAATTTATTGGAGTAATTGAATCAGCTGAGTGCTTTTGTAGTTGGAGAACAACGCAGAGGCCTTCAGACACGTAATAGGTCGCTTACCTTGCGTATATATTTACACTGTCTGTGTACACAAGAATTAACATAGGTACCACTTAACAGTCACACAAAGTCCACACGACTAGTGCACTCGACTGCCAAATTGGTACAGTCAACAAGCTCAGACGACAAACACCTGTACCACGTTACCCTGACTGTCTTCACGCTGCCAGACGTTCATTTCTGAGGGACGTCCCAATTTGTACAGAAAAAACTTTAATCTCCAATATCGAATAACGTATTTTGAAACATTGACAAAGATTTAATTTAATATTTAATTTTTTATAACTTTCAATCCACAGTTTTTTATTTCCTTACAAATTACTGTGCAAACAGCAGCTTTGACTTATACTGAAAACGATTGTCGGGAGAGCATTATAAGCCCAGAAAACAATCAAGAATATTTTAAAATTAGTTCCATACGTTCTTACCTATATCCATATGCACTGCAGAAAGAGTATATCTCAAATGAATCTTAAATGGCCCGAAACGAGAAAAAACTATCACAAACACAGGCACAGGCTAATGATTGACCTTCTGGAAGAAAATACAAAGAGCAAGACCGACGCTTCAACGATCTCTCAGGAAAACAGACTTGCAACATTAATATGCCGACTACCTGGTATAGAAGCAAGCATGAGAATTTTACCGTCACGCCATGAAATCAAAGGTGTGGTTTCATTGGGTAGAATCCAACGCGTTGAGGGAATGTGGTCTTCCTCAGTGTTTTTGAAGAGATTCCCCAATTCCTCCATAAAAATTTTAAAAAAACTTTATGCTGTCCAAATGTTCAAATATACGTTTCTATAGTGTTTACATATTTGTGGTGCACATTTACAAATGAATAGAAAAAGAGTGTTATCAGATATAATTCCCACACGTAATAGTGACAACTAATACAAAACACTGTATCACTACGGAATAATACAACAGTAGAAATACTCGTATTTTTGGTATTTAAACTATTTTCTGATCAATAACGCCACCTTCGCATGACACATTTGGTAAAGCAATGAAAGAACTAGGCAGAACTAAATTGTAGCGTATTCTGACTGTATATCCAAGGAGAGGATCATGCTACAGTTGTTTTATGTTTGTACAATAACTTGAGAGTATAACTTCAGGTAGTATGTACATACAATCAGTTTCCTGTGAAAACATCGTCTGACCAGATCTGTTTAAAGTCTACAGAGCATACTTTAAATAACTTCTGCAAAACTTCTCTAAACTGTTTTATTGAATCAAATTGTCAAATCCCAAACATCAATACTGTCTTTTGTTCTTTCCATATTATGGAATCAGCTGCCTAACCGAACCCTAATTTTAAGAAACTGCACAGAGAAAAATTAACAACAAACCCAATATTTATACATGCATTTATATGTTCATGCGTATAAACATATTGTACTTATAAATTATCAAATTGTAATTACATCTGCAAGTAGCTTATATTGTTTTTATCGTTTTAATTAGCCTTTAATTTAATATATACACAAAGTGTGTGTGTGTGTGTGTGTGTGTGCGCGCGCGCGCGCGGTACTTACTTTATCCTTCCATATATGTTTATTTAATAAATCAACAACAATTTAGTAACAACGGATATACAACGGTTATTCAGAAAGTAAGTTTCGTTTTTAAATATTGCCCCGGCATCGATGCCGTCACGCTGTTGCACGGCCAGTTTGTTGATTCGTTGGCAAGCCAACAACGCCATTTGTAAACAACTGTGCATTGAGTAAGCTTCGTTGGAGAGTGTCATTTTACATGTTTCTCGTCTAGCCGAGTAGATGCAGCGTCTCCTGCGCTCAAGCCACGCGCGGTCAAGGCCGTGTACAAACGTAGGCCCCAGACTATTCGAGCTCTTGGAACTTCGGAGATTATGTTGGCATGGCGCCAGGAATATCGAAATTATTCTGGAACCTCTGTGGGATTTATAAAAGCTACAGCGGCTGGCTTAGAAGTCCCCTAACACCTGGCGGTATTGTAGAGTGCGGATTAAACAATTACTAATTAGTAACCCAATACGATGAAGCACAAGTAATACAGTCTTATACGTACATAGCAAACACAGCACTCGCTTTATAGGCCTACTTAGTGCTTAAATAAACGATTATAACTCAATGTAAAGCATTTGTTATTAATTATAAAGTAGTCAAGTAAATATTATAATAAGTAATAAGTAACTCATGCGAACTGTAGGCCTACAAACGTTAGCTGTTGCGTCGCGTTTGTACACATACAGTATGGTGCCAAGTACTTTCCGCGCATTTACTTAACGCTACCGCGTTATAGATAGAAACGCTCGTATTTTCAGAACCTGTTAATCTGGAGCCTTAACAATCGATTCTGATAATTTCATTCGCTTGCACTGTGTACATATCTCTAACAACAAAAACGTACCTCATAGACCAATGTTTCCATGTCGTAATTCAAAAAGATCATAGCCAAACGTTACCTATATAAAATTTTGTTTTTAAGATATGAAGAGTATAGATAAAAATTGAGCGATTCCATCTCCTTACTGGTATATTAAGATACAAATTGAAGCAAAAACGAACCATTTACGTCAATTAACCATGGAAATACGACGAGTTTTGTTTTAAATTTCGATAAGCTGTTGAAATGTACAGTTTGTTGCTTTTCTACTTTTTATAGCTTTGTTTATGGTCAAAATAATTTTAAAATTTGTAGAACAGTGGACAATAACGGTTTTTACATTACAAACCTTTTAAAATTATAATCCCGAAACTTTAATTTTTAGATGACTAAATTTTCAAGTCGCGCAGTACACTGTATCATGTGTACACTTCATTTGAATGAAATGTGGGGTTTTTGCTTGTTCCAACTTTATAAGTTACTACTGTTGTTTTCATGCTGTTTCAATCTTCAAGAATGTACATCAATATCTGTTTCGTGATTCTGATTTTACTGAATTCATTTCACATGTACATCTCGTTCCTATTTTATTTGTTATATCATTTGTCATATCAGAGCCTATAGCAGTCCCTAACAGACTTCGTCTGTACTTCGTATTTTTCACTCTGTCCATCCTCGTGCAACCCTTTATATTATTATTTTTTTTAAGATTATTTTCCTCTGTGTTCGTTCTTCATGTACATTTTCCCCGATATAGAAAAATTTGTTTTAAAATTTATTTTACAGAATTTTATTGAGTTCCGTTGTTTTGTACATGGACTGTTTTTCAACCCGCTAAAAGCAGTTTATCGTGTGTAATATCTAGTCTTTCCGGCCGGTTTTTGTGGTTAGAGCCAACATTTCTTGTGGGCCTACTAAGTTGTATTTACTTAAGTTGATTGATACTATAAACAAAAGTCTGAAACACACACAGTCGTTACAGCCGATTTCTACTGTATTCGTTCGCGGCAAGGATCTTACCCTGTGCATGTCAGTAAATTTAATTTCACTAGTTTCTCATTGTTATCATCAATTGTCTACACATTTACACAGGTATTTCACAATATACTTATTTACACAATATTACAACAAAATGAGATAAAGCATGTTGAATAGTCATTTTGAGCGGTGACTCAAACATACGCTATAGCACATAATGGTCAATCAGCTGAATTCGATGAGAGTTTGTTCTTGCGGCCAAGTACTACTTGGATTTCGTCCGGTACTACTTGCGGCCAACTAAATGGTTTTCGTACGGTGTTGTAGAGAAACTAAAACATCTTTTTTAGTTCCGGCTGAGAATAGAAGTGTCAGAATGTTGCTTCCTATTGTTAATTATAGAATTCGGCCAGCAACGACTATTATTTCCGACGAACGGAAGCATAGTGCAATTCAAAGCTTCTTCTCCTTCTCCTCCTCCTTATTCTTTTCTTCTTCTTTTCTTTACTTCCATGTATTAGACCTACCAGGCCAGTTTCGGTACCCATCGTTGTCTCGAGTACCGACCCCCTACGTCTCTTCTACCTTCGAGTCTATATTCTAGTGCTGCAACTGGTCGTCTATCCGTGGCATTCTTCACACATGGCTGCATCAACTCCTTTTATTGTTCCGTTCAGAGGTATTACGTTTAATTCTTTTCTTATGTAAGCGTTCTTCTTCCTGTCTAAGAGTGTACAACCTAAGATACCACTTTAGAGATACATCTCTGATGACTGTATGTTCTTCCTATCTTCTCTTGAAAGTTCCCGTCTCTCATTGGCATACAGTACATTACTACCGGACTATCCATCACATTGTAGGACTCCATACCAGTTTCTTCTTTTCGTGCGATATTCCTAATCACTCTGTATATCGTTATAAAAGTATTTCTAAATATTTTTCGCTGATTCTTCGTGTCAATTATCATAGTGATAAGAGAATCATAACACCCCTCCCCAGATAATTAAAATTTTCGACTTGCTCTAATACACAATTTCCTGTTCTTTGCATCTGGGTGCCATCGTTTTTGACATTTTTGCCGGTACTTTCAATCCATATTGCCCTAACATATTATTAAACATACATGCTGCCTTTCGTAATTTCTCCTCACTTATCTTTATGATAACTTTATTATTCCCAGAAAGTAAAGAATTCGCAAATAAGTTGTGTCAGAAATGAATACCTACATCTACTTTCGATTTCCGTATTTTAAATTTCTGTATGTCTAAATTTCCATATTCTATATTTCAATATAAAAATTAAAATGTGTCAGTGACAAACGACTAACCCCTTTGTTATTGGGATTGTCTGTAGTAAGATTATAATTCGAGTCCAGAGTAACAGTTTTTTCACCGTACAAACATTACAGGGTTGTTATCAAGCAATGTGGATCTCCCTCCGAAATTTCCTATAGCAAACATCTGTTAACATTATTGATGACCTGATCGTTTGGCATTTGTCTGTCCGTCTATATCTCTATTTAGGATATGTCTCACGATAACTTTTGAACGCATCTACCGAGTTTCGTAAAACTTGGCAAGCGTATCCCTACATAACCCTATCCTTTTGAGATTCATCCACCAAAAATATAAAGGCGGGACCAAAAATGTGGTGGGGTCAAAATTATGAAAAAATCGCAAAAGCCCATGTGGGATATCAAATTAAAGGGAATTTTAACCATAATCTGAATATAGTGTTCGTTTTTTAAATTTCACAATTTTGGAAACCCAGGGCCAAAAAGTAAATCAAAATTTGAAAAAATTGTGAAAATCAAGCAAGGTGTCAATTTTAAAGGAATTGTAACCCAAACGCGAATGTTTCAAATTTTAAATGTTTATTGAATGAGTCTGAGGTCTACAAGTGTATATTATTACTAAATAAAGAGTACAGGAATCGGGGTTTTTGTAATTTTCCCATAATTGAATAACGAAATATAGTAATGATAATGTGGTGTATTTATAATATACACACACTTATTGCTTACTAATGATACCTATAATCTCAATCTTCTATTGTGGTCTATTCATTGTTCATAACCTAAAGTTACCACACATATGATTTATAATAAAGTTTTAATTACTCACATTTTTAATTTTGATCTATTTCGGTCATAGACCATCGTCAAGACACAGGTCACAGTATTGTAAAACCATTACTATTTACGAAAAACGAATTTGTAAACACTGATTGATTATCGTAAAACGTACGTTTTGTCCAAAGTTTCTCGATAACTCAAACGTACACAAACTTACTGTCCACAAACTTTCTCGAGAAAGTTAGGTTATGAAAAATGGATACACCAGAATAGAAGATTGAACTATATGTAATATCGAAATGTATGCAGTAATAAATGTACTTCGTTCGAAACAGTGAGCGAGTTCTGCAGTTCAGGGAGCTTACTAGTGATTATTCTGAACTGTTCGTTACGCTTGCAGATAACAAGTGAGTTCCTTCACAAGTTCCACCGCTCATTGGCTCAATTCCGTTTCACCTCACGAACACATTCAGTAAACTATAGCTTAATGTACGTATGCGTAACAAGATTATTATTCCATTTGCAGTGCTGCACTTTTAAAAATAATTTCGTTTACGTACATGTCTGTAGTGGTAAACGATGGTGTCCTTGAACCTACGCTTTCACATATATATATAGGCCCACAACTTAGTCACGTGCAACTACAAGCGCATACGGCCCAAACGTACCTCTTATAATACGGGTTTATTATATTCAACAAGTTCGTGTGTTTATTACAGCTTACGTTTATAATAATATACTTCTTGCGACAGTGAAACCCAACTGGACAGGACTTTTCAAAACTGCATAAAAATTAATAAGCAATAAACATTCCGATCGAAAAGGAGATAATACAAGTGCCGGATCAACATTTCAGATATGAATGTTGCTTCGGACATCAGGTTTTTTAACGGCTCGTGGAGTTGTCAATGTGAAAACGTTTTGTGGATCGACGTGGTTTTCTCGTAATACCAACTGATTTATCGCTCACCTATTACTTTTGCTTAAATATTTTGCATTAATTTATATGCGCATTTATTTAATAAAATTCCATGCCACCGCTGCGGTTTTCCCTTACCCATTTTGTTGTCAAAGTAATATTTCATGTCTCTGATGTTTTCATTTTTAAATTCCGAATCTCCTTGTATCGCCTATACAATTTTTTCTCGAAAAATGAAGTTTCTCACTACCTGTAATTTCTATCCCTGCTTCTTTCTAAAGATATCTACAAAGCGCACAGCATAATAGTCTAATAACGATTTCAGTTTTTACGTGTGAATGTGTGTCCATTGTACGTAAACAATGTACTTTGCACAAGTGAAAAACAACACATTTCCACATAAAATGAAGGCAGCTAATGAAAGGCGATAACAAATTTATACTGCTAATATAACAGAAAATAAATATAAATTTAATGTTTCAAATAAACAGTCTTTATACCTAATTTTTTTCTGTTGGTAAATGTTCCGCTACTATTACTATAGTATAATTTATATAAATAAATCAAACCTGTTTATATATACAATGTGTCTTTTTCGGGTTGAGTCCGTACTGTGTTTTGCTGGTATCCGCAACGTTTCGAAAGATCCACCTCTGCCATCTTCAGGCAGATTCCTCCTCGATTACTAAGGGTGGAATGATTAAGATGCATTTTCTTTTTAGAAATGAACTTTGTCGTTACCTTTAACTTCCGTTATGCTTCTTTCTAGTGATATCTACAAAGTACACATTATAATAGTCTATTATACTTAAGGTGACTATTATAATTTGAATCCTAACCATTCCACCTGCCATATGCTAACGAGGCGGAATATCTGCCTGCAGACAACAGAGGTAGAGCTGCCGAAACGTTGTGAAAACCAGCAAAACACAGTGCGGACTCAACCCGAAAAACACACTTCATATCACACCCGCAAATATCTAAAAATTGTGTGTGTGTGTGTGTGTGTGTGTGTGTGTGTGTGTGTGTGTGTGTGTGTGTGTGTGTGTGTGTGTGTGTGTGTGTGTGTGTGTGTGTGTGTGTGTGTGTGTGTGTGTGTGTGTGTGTGTGTGTGTAATTTCTAAACATATAGACTATGTATGTATATATATATATATATAAAACAATTTCTAAATTAACAATTTTTTACACAGGTAGCATATGACCTTAAAATCAGCTGATTTCGTAAATAACATTACAACAACCGAAATAATTATAATTGAAACGTGAAATACACTTAGTTATTTCGTCACACATTCAGTCTGTGATGATGCATATTTGAATTCGTGAAAATTAGTTAGAAAAAATGTCATACTTACAAATGTAACTGACAATTTTTTGCAATAATTGAGAAAGGAATGCACTTTATACTTTAGGAATGCCATCAGCGTTGTCACGTATCCCATTTTTGCGGGGCGTCACGATGTTAGAGATAAAATATTAATTGATGTTTCTTTTGGAACATAAATTGCCATGTTGACGCATCAGAAATAAGATGCAGTTCACTTTCAAAAAGTTGAATTATTTACAAAAAAAATGAATTATATAATACTAACGTTTAGAAAATGATGCACTTCTATTGAATATGTGTAATGAAATATAAATTAATCAATCATAAGAAGACTTTAATAAAACCCTCAATGGAAGTTATAATGAAAATTCAAAATAATAGAAATGATAAAATTCAAATAACTGAAAATAAGTAGAAACCTATATCTCAGTGTTTCCAGAAAAGTATGTGAGAAGTATTTATATATTCGTTTCTTACATTATATGTATACCGACATCCAACTGTGATGCAGAAAGAAAATTTTATCAAACGACTCTTGGCCTGACAGGAGAATAACTGACTTGGCCTGTTCACTTAAGAAGTCAGAGTTGTTCATCTAATTTAATTCTAAATTGTTCTGCAATGAATGTTGCCAGCACTTTAAAAAAGATACGGATACTCTAGCACTGTTTGCGAAGTGCAATTAAAAATTATAAGTCTTTAAAAAAAGAGTTAAAAAACAAGGTTTCTCATTGTAATATTAATTGAATTTAATAAAAAAAATTGCATTTAAAATTTCAATAAAAAAATAAATTCAATAATTTTTGTTGTTAAAATTCATTCCCGGGCTGTTTGGCCGTGGTCCATTGTTTTCAACAAAAATCGAGTTTCTGGTGAAGTCCCGTGAAAGCCGCTCCTACTTATAAATTCTGTAGTGCCACTATACGGTCATAAATCAACCACCAGCCAATCAGAAAGAAGAACGTGTATTAGAGGCTCGCAACTCACCTTGCCACACGCATCGTTTTTATACTGATGATGGCAGTCGATGGCACTGCCGAAACTCTGTTTTCGTAAAAAACAATGGGCCACGGCCAAACAATGGGCCACGGCCAAACACCCCGGGAATGAATTTTAACAACATTAACTACGGCCGTGTAACCCTACGAAATATATTTCAATAAGTTTTATTCGAATTTTTCCTAATGAAAATTATATCATTTCATGGCCCGCTTTCCTTACAAAAAAAGGACTTTTGGTTTTATGGTTCATAATACCGATTATCGAAATTCAAAATCTAGCAGCCCTCCGTAAGACTTTTAGTACGATGACATTAACTTTCTCCTTCTGTAGGCCGGCTGGTTGATTACTATTTCTGAATCCTGTCTTACCAGTTTTCTCAAAACCTCCTTTGACATATTTCAAAATATCTTTGCGCTGTCTAAGCACATAGCCGAACAGAATTTTTTTGTTTTAAAATTTTAACGTTTTCCAGACAGAATTTTAATTTGAAAAATTTTTTTCCGACAATCATGAGTCGCTCACCGATACGTACAACTGTCCTAAATATTGTCCCGACCTTGCTGTTTAAAATTTTTACTTTTATCTTATCAGCGTTTGTGTCGTATGATAATTCTGTAGACTTAAAATAATGAGGTGTTTATATTGTATATAAACCGTTAGTATTACGATTTTAAATCACATTTAACATCAGTTATGAATTATCGCATGATACTTGGACCGCCTATTGTGTCGTAACGTTAGCATTTCGTAGGACGATTCAGTAATATTCTCTTCATGGTAGTAAGTTTGGCTGAAACAAAAACAAATCAACTAAAGGGATTAACTAATGGAAGCGGCTAATAGGATCTGCTGCGTGTCAGACACAAGTCAGATAAAAACTGTTGATTAGAGGATCAAAATTGGATAATAAACAAGGGTTAATAGGATTTACAGGTAGTAAATACAAACACTCCTGTGCAAAGAACTTGTCCGTTTGCAGTAGTGGTAACTGAGTGAGATTTTTTAAACGTAGAGTGTCACTCACTTTCAACGTAAAAAAAAAACGTGTACAGGTCCTCATATTTGCGTGTGCGTGTGTGAGGGAAGGCAGTACATAAACATTTTTTTTTATACTGTTGTTAATGCTTCTTACAGAGCAGCCATCCTAATTTATTTTATTTCTTAAATACTATTTTATTCTTCATCTTCTATTTCTTTTCCCTCTTCTTCTTCTTCTTCTTCTTCTTCTTCTTCTTCTTCTTCTTATTATTATTATTATTATTATTATTATTTATTATTATTTTTTTACACGAACAGGTCAGCCGTGGACCATGCGAATATCATTGCCTTTTCTTCTCTTCTCCTGCCAGAAGGCCCTCATTCGCACACTAAGCGCCGCCTTCCTTTCCACTGTCCACCCCTTTCTCGTCTTCTCACCGCAGATAACCTCAAGATTTTGAATTTTGTTTCTGTATGTATTTCTATCCACACAGTCATTCAAGAGATAGACAGTTGCATCATTTCCTCCTTGAGTTGTTTGATGTATCCGTTCGAAAATTTGTTTATTCAATCTGGACCGATCCAACCGAACCATATGTCCAAGGAATCTCAATCTATTTATTATTACTATTTTTTTTTCAATCCCTCTATCAATTGCGGTTTACATTCTTGATTTCTATCTTTTATGGAGAATATAATATACAAGTCCGTTTTTGTATCATGCCTGAGGATATGGTTCGTTAAATATCAGTCTACTATTGTTTGTTGTTAAGAATTTGAAACGACACACTGGGACCCACAAAACGCGTCTACAAACGTGCAGGCAGGTAACAGAGACTCGAAATTTTTTAATCATTCAGCAGCTTCGTGTTAATCCGAAAATGAATCTGAAGGAATCCGGCTTTGTTGTTAAATCAATTTACATAACAGTATAAGTCGATATTAGCATGCACTATTTGTTATTGTAAACACTTAAAGTGACGTAAAAATGACGTAATTGTTATAAAGTATAAACTCGTCAAAAGCATTAATTATATGAGAGACAACGTAAGTGTCCGTATTCATTGAAATTAACACAAAGAATTTCGTGCTACCAATCACTCTGACAAGATCTTCAGGACGTTAATCGGGATGTTCACCTTGAACAATTCCTCTCCTCTGACGCACGATTTGTACACGCGAATAGCAAATTAACTACAAACTATAGCAAAGTAATTATGCAATGCCAAGGTTACAGGTCGGTGCGCAAAAATCCTGTACGAATTGTGTTAATTATGCACAATCTCAGTTATATGTAGTTATATATACTTACTTATTTACTTTTATGTATACGCCTATTTATTTATTTAATTTTATTAAATAACTATTCATTTAAAAAAGGTTCATGAATATAAACTTCAAAAAGTAATATTTGAAAAGACGTTTTTCCTATGTTACTTCACAGAGTACATGAATTTATATCTTTAATTAGGGCTTATACTTATAATTTATGTACTTCAGTTTACTATAATTGTCCATAATGTATGCTATAATAAGTAAATGTTATTACTGATCGATATGTTTATAAGAGAGATTTATTAGTATCATTAATTTTCCCGTCAAAAGAGTAATGTATACAACTACACGAACTGTATACAATCATATTCATAATACAAAAATCCTATCTGTGAAAATCTTTATTATTTTGCGTTTACGCGTGTACCGTAAACTTATTTTGTGGTATCTTTATGAGTAGGCGTATGTCGATTTTGTTAACACATTAAACTTTTGACTTTTTATAGTTGCTTTCTCTTTTTGTTTATATTGTCTACTAAAAAATAAATTGTCCTGTATGTGCTGCTTACTTTAATTTTTAAAATGTATATTCACAAATGCTCAAATTTTTCTTGTTATGTATTTTATGTTATTATTAATAATAAAACTTTTTCAAGAATATATTTTTTATATTTTGTGAATTACATATGTTTTGATAGGAAACCAATTATCATCGTCAGATTTAAATTAATAAATTTGGTACAGTTCTATAAATTAAAAATGTTTTAAATCAATTGTTCAAAAGAGCTGTTTTATATGTAGACTAAATTTAATGTTTTTATATGCGTATATAAAAAATGTTATATAATTAATTGTAAAATATAATATAAATATTTATTGTTTTATTAAATTAGTAATTTTGAAAATATTATCATTTTTTGTATTAATTTGAATTTGTTCTGATATTCATTTATTACTTGTTTTATGTTCAATTATTTGTAAATATTCCCATAAGGTCATTTTTGGACCTTTGGAAATGCGTTTTAATAAGCTGATATTATTTAAATTTGAAAATGCGTATTTGTTTTTTATTAAGTGTGTAGCTAAATTTGATTTATATATATCTCGTTTTAAATGTGAATTACGGTGTTGTATATATCTTTCTTTTAAACGTTTTTTAGTTTGGCCAACATAAAATTTGTTACAGTCAGGGCATTCAATTTTGTATACTTCGTTTAAATTATGAATAAATTTATCTGTTTTAGGTTTGATTCTATCAAAATCTGTTTTATTACTGTTATAGGTAATTTTTAAGTTTTGGTTTTTAACCAAATTTGTAATTTTGTGATTACTATTGCCTATGTATGTGAAATTAATATATTTAATTTTTTTATTTCTTTTGTGTTTTGTTACTAAAATCATTTGTTAGCATTTTTTGATTAATTTTGTTTACTATGTTATCAATAAAAAGTGGATATAAACCCAACATTATTGGATGTCAGACTATCATCTATTCTGAAGTCGCTTAGCCCCTTTGATCATTATCTCTTTAAAAGCTCAGAAACCTTTTAAACCCTTTTTTACAGACTCTGCTTAAACCCTTTTCTTCTGGCCATTTTCACCCAGCATTCTCTCATCAACATTTTCATCTGATCCCGTAGTCATGTTTTACACTCTGCCTATTGTTTCATTCGTGTTGGAATGCCCTTTTTGTAAGGTTTCACAAACCTATTTCTTAAGTATACTTTTAAATATTCATCATTGCTAATTTTGACTCGGAATGAAGTCGCCTACGTTTTACCCCAGCAATATATGTCAGCAGCCTCTGATCATCCCTTGACCCTCTTACGAACAGTCCATGACTTAGAGCCACTCAGACCTAAGTTCCACACAAAGGACTTTATGAGTATTTTCCTTGTTTTAAATCCCACCTTTCTTCAGGTTAGCTTTACTTAACGCTTACTCTTACTCCACGGCCACACGTGATCAAGATAGCATTTTGTCTCACCAACGAGTATCTTCCACGAAATTCTATCCTATCTATACTGCTTCTGATCTTTTCTCGGAGTTTTCATTTTGTCCCATTTCGTCAAGATATTCCTTATTGCCTTCTACCTTTTAGATTCCTTCTCCAACCAATTGGACCCTTCTCCTTCCTTCCGACGTGGCCGGTTCACGTCAGTCTACTTGTTCTGGCCCCTTCTATTAGATTCGGTTCTTGGTATAGCTTGTATTGCTCCTTTATCTCTCTGTTCCTCTTTGTTCTTCTTTTTCCAAGCGTCGCCATTATCGGGTGCCCACAAATCTTCCTTAAAACTTTATTCTCCTGTAAAACTATAATTTGGCAAGTTTTGTCTCCATTTGTTTATTCAGTTTCCAGGTTTCTTACTGCCTAACTACCATTTTTAAACGTTCTTTTTTTGTACATGAGACAGTAATGTTTATATTACGATTTTAAGACCAAAAAGACTTCTATAGGTGGATTCAATTGGTTCTGGATTTCTACATCTTCATAAACATATTTGAATTGTATCCAGGTATTGAAACTTCCTATCTTCCTCGAATTTTTTCCAGAACTCGCAGTTCCTCTTCTTGGTTTATTAATTCTATTTCAAATGAAATGCATGAACTCCGTCCTCCTTTCATTTATTTTAAGACTCACTTCTTGCGCCCCATTAATGAGTATTTCAGTTCATCACTTGATGATTATTGTTTAGAAGCTGTTTTTACATTGCTGTTCTAGATTTAATGTCTTGGTAGATTTTTCACCCACTGGGACTCTGTTAACTAGGTAGCCAAAAGTCTGTCTCAACTTCGTACTTCGTACCTCCTAGCCGAACATACATTGTATCCCGTCATTTCCAAATGCCACCTACTATTATAACTTTCCGTTCGTCTTCACGTCAAATTCTCAACGCCACCAATCCGCAATAAGCAGACTGTCCTGCATATTATAACTCTCACTTTCAGTCGAGTCATATGAGCACAGTTATTACGTCATATCATTTACTAAGAATTATAGAATACGTAGTAAGATAGTGTTAATTTCTTAATATAGTTAATTCTGCTGCATTAACTATTGTGCATTATGAATAAGATTACCCAATACAGGACTACCTATTTAATATGTCAGATCATAGCACGGATGAAACTTCTTATGACGAAATTAATAAAACACGACATTAAATATGAAGTCCAATTACGAGGCAATCAAAACAATCTATAACTCACACACATTATTATCATCACACGTATTACATAAGAGATAGTATTTTCAGTTCAAGAAACGGTGATAGCCTTCATTAGAGCTATCTTTGATCTCACTGAGGTCAACTAACAGATGTGTAACAACAGATTTAAATATCATTCAAACTTTACTGCTCGATACTGTTTCGAAAATAAGACCGTGGTAGTGTCGAGTTCAATGTCAGTGTAAACTAAACTGCTCAATATCGGTTACAAAAGGGCCACTATAAAAAAACTGGCCTCTTTTCTAGTTTTGTCTCAACACTGAAAAAAATCTGTTAAAGCATTACAACAGATTCAAAGATATCTATGAGTCCTATATAAAGATTAAGCCATTGTAATAATGTTATCTGTATCTTTTTAAGTGCGCATTGGTCCACAACTTATAAAAAAATGTACTTAGTACTCAAACAAAAATAAAGTTCATTTGAAATTAATTAAACAGTTAACTATTTCTTTTCTCAATTATTATTTTTGCATTAACAAATGTGCCAGTGCTTTTAATATCCCTCACAAAATTAGAATCTATAGGTCTTAATCATCCAAATCTTTCTACCATACAATGAATGGAGTACATTTTCACAATTGGAGTTATTTAAGAATATGTAATCTTAGGCATAAGAAATAACCAGGAGACAGATGAGCTATTGAAGCATGAGGACATTGTAAAATTCGTAAAGGCCTAACTAATACAATGGCTAGGTCACCAAGAGCGGATGGATGATCAGCCTTATGACAAAGAAAATGAAAATCCTGAGGACGCAAGTCTATAAAAGCAGAAAGCGGGGTCGACCTAGGATAAGACGGTTGGATGATGTGCTGGAAGATCTAAAAAGAATGGATGTGGGGGTTATACTGAGAGGGGACATTGGAGAAGATTGGTGTTGGAAGGCAGGGCTCAAATTTGGCTGTAGTTCTAAAGAAGGAGAAGAATCTTAGGCAGGTTTGTTATTGCCCAGGATGTTTCCATTTTGAGAGGGGTTACCGATAAAAATTTATCCACGGAAAATTTATTGAAGATGAGCGAGGATGGAAGCTTTGATAATAGCAGAGGTTTCGCCAGTTACAGCGTACTGTATTAGCTTCTATTTTACATACAGCCCTAGGCAACTGGTACTGCCTGCCTGTAGATTTTCCATATAAAATTCGATTGGCGACTATTATGATAAGAAGGTTGTAACCACCCCGAGTACCCTCTGCTACGCCACTGTCTATAACATATAAGATGAGGACAGTTGTGTGCAAATGTTTTGGAAATCATATTTTAAAGGAGGACAAATTCTAGATACGCCACTGCTATTGCCAAAATTCGATCGTATCTCAAGTGACTGTTTAAAGCGGGATAGACAACTCTTCGTTATTTTAATGCTTAAAATATCATAATACATTTTTGGCTCTGTTGTCTTTATTTAGGCTACGTTATTTTTTTAAACACATTTATGCGCACGTAAGAAATACGTGACAACTGTACAACACTGAGCGGCAAGAAGAACGACACCAGAGAAGATATTACTGAATACATCTTCAAATAACGTTAAGTTTCATATTTATAACACATTATAAGAAGTCCTAGATACATTACACCAAAGCTGATACTTCAAAAAATTTCGAAAGCGAAGCAGAACAGGGTGATAACAATATTCTTGTCTCCGTAATATCAGATACATGTCAGAGATACGGTAACCGTTTCCGCAAGCTAAGGTGGAACTCAAGTTCTAAGATATCTGGACAGTTGATCGCCTGCGTACGGCCTCGCAGGTGGTACTAGGCGAAGTGAATGTTCGTGTTTCATTTTAAGTATATTGTAGAAGCTTGAGACCTGCAGCGCTTGGGTTCTACCCTAAAGATCTCGAGGTGGACCCTCGGCAGTAGATGTAAATCAATGACAAGTTAGTATCTAGGGGGAAGGCTTGACGTAAATATGAGCCGCGGAATAACAGTGCTGGCCTAATGTAAACACCCTAATCGCACCCCTTGAGATACAGAAAGCAACCATATAATCACATCCTCCTATTCGTTTGCTTCAGAATAGAAAGTAGAATGACAAAAGAGCTTCACCACGTGGAAATCATTCTTCATATAGCCTACCTACACGTTATTTTTTTTAACACACGCGGCACGCACCTTCCCTAGGCTCTCTCTCTCTCTCCCCGCGGCATGTGGAAACTCGTCCAAATAAGGTGGGCAGAGAAGTAGTGAAACGAGAAGATTCTGAATGGACTTACGGAGAAAGGGACTTTGGTAAGCTCTAAATGAATTATAGAGTACGAGTTTTTCGAAGAATGTATTTCGGCGTGCAAAACATTCTTAAAGTGTTGGGTTTGGGATTGTCGTACTTGGGAAGTGTGATCAGTGAGATGGGGTGTGGTACTTATGCGGAGAAGTAGACAACTGCAAGGGGGGAATGAATGTATGGCTGTTGTGCCTTTAGGTAGTAGACAGAAGTGTACTACGAGGGCACTCTAAAAAGTTCTCAGCCTCGACCATAGGCGGCTGCACTATCGCGAATTTTATTTCCTTATGTTGGTACTACGTCTATTATTATCATGCGTGTGCAATTTCTGGCCATTCTACCAATAATTTGTAGTATACAAGCGTTTGAAACAGAAGTGTTGTCCGTATTCCTTAAATGGAGAAAATTGAGTAAAGTTCTTTGTGAAAGAAGGTTTAACACCAAGCAAAAATTATTCAAGGTACGTTAAAGTGTATGGGGACTCTTCTCCTTCATTTTCAACAGTTAAAAAATGGTCTGCCGAGTATAAACACAGTCGTACCAGCCTGGAAGACGATCCACGTGGAGGATGTCCAAAACGGCAACAACACCGGAAACCGTCGCAAAAGTGCATGATATGGTTTTGGACGGTCGCCGAATTAAAGTGCACGAAATTGCTGAGACATAGGCATTTCGATAGAACGCGTCGGGCGTGTTTTACATGAGGAATTGCAAATTAAAAAGCTTTGTGCTAGTTGGGTGCCGCGCTTGCTCACAGTACATCAAAAACGCTTGCACATGAAAGTGTCTGAACAGTGCTTGGAGCGTTTTAATAAGAACAAAGCAGATTTTGTGCGCCAGTTTATTACGATGGATGAAACCTGGATCGACCACTACATACCAGTGGCCAAACAAGAGTCAAACCAGTGGACAGAAGCTGGTTGTTCAGCGCCAAAGAAGGCAAAGACAATTCCATCAGCAGGAAAAACCATGGCGTCATTGTTTTGGGATGCTAAAGGTGTTTTTTACATCGATTACCTTTAAAAGGGTGCAGCAGTAACTGAGGAATATTATTACAACCTTTTATTAAAATTAGACGAAACAATTCGTGAAAAAGACCCCGTTTGCAGAAGAAAAAAATAATTTTCTCCCAAGACAATACACCTGCCTACAAAAGTGTTTTGGCAATGGAAAATTAAGAGATCTTTACTACGAATTGTTGGAAATCCTCCCTATTCCTCAGATTTGGCTCCCTCAGACTTCCATATTTTCCCAAGACTCAACATCTTTCTCGCTGGTCAGCATTTTTCATCGGATCAAGAGGTGATTTCATCTGTAGAGGGGTATTTTGCAGACCTTACAGAAAACCACTTCAAGGACGGGATAATGGCACTGGAACATATCTGAAATAAATGTGTTACGCTAAAAGGAGATGTTGAAAAATACAATCTTTTGAAATTATAAATTCATTTTTTCATTGTTAGGCCGAGAACTTTCAGACCGCCCTCGTAGTTGATACAATACAGAAACCACTAGCATTTCTGCTAGAACCGATGCCAGCAAAAGGTAAAACAAAATGTTATCCACACACACACACACACACACACTACAAAATGCGTTCCGTAAACACTGTTTTGTGCGTGCGCGCGCGTGTGTGTGTTAACATAACCTAAACAAAAAACATTCTCCTATAAAAAATTACGCAAATTCTTCGTATACATTCTAAGGCTTAGGCCTATAACGGGCCAATTTTATAGGTAACTACGAGCATTTGGGGAACACTAGGAGTCGGCAGCAGAAATGACTCTGCATAATTATGTAAGACAAACTTTTCCAGTCGAGAATCATCACGCGTTTTTATAGATACCTACAAACGTTTAATCTGAACAGTCAAGAGCCCTTGCTACTGCCACTATCAAGGTTAACGTGTTCCACTCTTACATATACATAATACGTGAACCAGTGTGAAAACAAAAAATTCTTTGAAATAGCTGGAAACCGGCTCGTTACGGCCAACATAGCCTACCTTCCGTAAAAAAAAAACACGCAGAACCGATTAAACACAAATTTTAAAATAACTCTTAATAACACCATTCCAGTTTACGCCCTCGTTGTGTGTTTCAATCGCCTTAAATCTGAAAAAGAAAGATTCGTAAATTATTGAAATAGCCTCCTGCTTGTGTAGTTCAAAGAGGTAAAAAAAAATCCAGCTCGATCTTCAAAGATTTCAAACATTAGGTCTATATATTAATTTATTTTTCTTATTTTTGTTTTCTAACTCTCTAAAAAATTAAAATACGAAAAACACAGCATTATACACCATAATGTGAACCGTTATATTCTTTCGTGCAAGGTATAGCTTGATACAGACGTGTACAGGCTGAAACTTAAACAGTTATGATAAATGATTTTTCTATATCAACCTCGGCTCGTGAACAAACGTTCTGAACCGGACACTGAAAAATATAAGAAAGTTTCTGTACTGTACTTTTTAACTTGGATGCAGTATCTTTTTTAATATGAAAATGCTTTAGTTAAGAAATCCTTAATGCAGTGTCAATACGTCTAGAATTCTTGATGTAAAAAATGCAATAATGTTTTTAGAACGAACTGTAGTTTAGGTGAGCATAGACCTATGTGCTTCTGTCAGAAGAGGAGGGGTTCTGGCAAAGTAACGAAAGCAGGGGATACAAAGCACTGATATAAGCCACACAATCGTCGCCTTTAATCTCTCACCCAGTACTTACCACCGCATGTTTTAAAACAATCCATGTACTGTATTGGTTTATGTTGTGTAGCTTATGTGTAGTGTAAAGTATTCAATTTTGAGTACTGTAGATTATTATTACCGAATTATTCTGTAGGTTAATTACACTATGGAAAATGAATGCCGTTAAAACATTTAAACACGTTTCTTGCTTTTCAAATCAAGTCAAGTTGAAAGCCCTTGGGCCACCAACGTCAGGACTCAAAATAACTCAAGTGCAGAAAGAATGTAAAAACAAAATTAGTTTCACCAAAAATTAGAATTGCAGCTCCCTGTCCTCGCGATTTGCGAGTGCAAAGCTGCAGCGTCAGTTGGGTTTGCTTTCGGTCTGGCTACGGAAGTGGCGGGTGGCGGTCATTACGGAGAAATCCAAGGCGATCTGCTTGACTCGTAAGTCCACTTCCCGAAGCAAGTCCCTCTCCCTCGAAGGGACTGGCGCTGGCACTGGACTCCCTAGAAGGGACTAGAAGGCCCTATCGCCTGGAAAGAGTCGGTGAAGTATTTAGACATCCAGCTTGACCTGCGTCTTAGCTTCAACGCCCACGTGACTGACACCCTTAATAAAACTCGCAGCGTCCGAACCACACTGTTTCCCATGCTCTCGTGTCGCAACCGCTACAGTGGCTCTGTGCACTAAAGTTACCATCTACCTCTTGTTTCACCGGATCTATGCTGCACCCGCCTGGTGGTCACTCTTGTCGACCACTAACAAGTGTAAGTTGGAACAATTTCAATCCAAAAACCTTCGTTCCTAGTCGGGATCTCCGTATTTCGTCAGAAATTATGTAATTCGTGGAGGTCTTCGAGTTCCTACTCTTGCTGCTTTTATCCGGTCGCTCGCTGAAACTCTCTTTGCTTCAGCAGCGACGTCATCCTTCCCCTACCTCAGAACCATTAGTACGTCTGCACCACCGCCACCAGTCAGGTCAAACGCCCTCGGGTAAATCTTGATTCCCCTCCCCCGTAAAATCAGCCCTGACTGAATCGCCACCAGGGGCAATACTATAAAAGCATGAAATTAGTCATTCAAAAAATTCCGACCCCATCTAGTGGATAACCGTGTTGGCGTGTCCCTTCCCAATTCTAGGTACCCCGTCAGAAAGACCACTACTGTTTTCATCCGGCAGTCATCAGGCACGTCCCGGACGCTACAATCAGCCACGGGTTCAAAGACGCCCAATAATTAAAGCAAAGCAAAGCAGAAATTAGAGTAAAGCGAAGCATGATGCTGCTGACTGTACGGTTGAGAAGTTAATAATGTTTCATTGCAAAATAAGTGATTCTGCATGGGCCGTACCAGGTGGTAATGACTTTGAAAATATCTATGGTAAAGTAATAAAAAAAAACACACATAACACCAATGGAACGCACATAAACAGTGATATAGAATTCCCTATGTTTGGGAACGTAGATATGGGCTCCCAACGTGTATGAGAGCCTTCCCTAGTTATTAAACCACGAGCCGCCATTGATCCATATCGTTCAGTTTTGACAACGCATTTCGATATTCAGGTCATCATCAGGTCACTAATAAACAAGAGCCCAGTACCAACACGGTTTAGGTATGTCGTAAACGGTTCAGTAAAAATAGTGCTACAGCAAAAAAAATGTTTCATAAGAGTTGTAAAGCAATTATCCGAAACGACTACAGGGCGTAAATAAAACTTGAATCTATGTTCGAGTTTGTCTGTTAACATCCAGTACCACGTACTTCATTTAATATCCTTTGGTTTGCTAAGAAAATGCTGCACCAATACTAGCTTATCATTTCGTCGTGTCGAATCCATTTTACTAACAAAGTTTACAATCAGCGCATTAGCTGAAGATCAGCAAAACATTTGTATTGTACATACCTCACCAACTTATGCAGTGTTATTTTACGCAAGGTGAACATGTTTTCCTAATCAACCATTTTTTTTTTTAATTATGAATACAATTTTTTATTTTACTTACGTAAACATACTTTTAAATTTATTTGTTTATTTGTTATTATTCATTAAATTAAAATTAGGATTTAATTTTACTTCAAAAATAATTGTAATTAAGTTACTTTAATTTAGATTTAATTTACTTTTGAAAGTAGAATTATTATTATGAGCTTGAAAAAGTATACAAATTAAGAAAACAAATTAAATAACAGATACTTTGAAAATTTCAGATGAATTGATTCTATTAGTTTCATAGTTGGATCTAATAATAAAAATATTGTACATGTTATACGATATAATATTGTCTTATTATATATCAAAATATGGTAGTAAACTATATTAATTATAATAATTAATTTAAAAATTAATTAGAAAATATAAATATAATTAATTAATTAATCATCAATATAATTCACTTAATAATAGTTATTAAATTTAATTATTATTTTAACCCTAACTACAATATTCTTATCAAATATGAGTTATTTAAAACTAAAGAAAAACATTTGTTTACAGTATAAAATATTAGATTATAATTATTCGTAGCAACTTATAATGTAATTATTATTTCGAGATTTTTTTTTCAAATTTTGAGTATTGCGAGAGAAGTACACCAGCAATTAGAGCCCGTCAAAAGTGACACATGTTAGCTTTGTTCGAGGGTGGGCGACGAAAGGGAACAAACCTTTCCTTTCCGTTTAAACGACGTAAAAACCATTAACGAACAATGAGCTGTACAGCACACGTTGCGACGAACTGGACCATGCGTGGGAACGCTTGACTCCACAATTATAACAAAGGAATGCTACCCTTACATCTGTCCAGTAACGAGAAAAATACATAGCCAACGGTAAGAGTTTTGTTCGAAACCATGTGTGCGAATTATAGTGAAACAATAGTTGGTGCACAGACAATGAAGCATGCGACGGAGTGACGCTAGCGGAGAACACAGATGTTATGCCACCCGTAGTTCATCGAAGGAAGTCGATAGTGTCTCAACAATAAGGGAATTTAACACGCTACACCAAAAGTAGCAGATGTGACTTCGGAAGCAAGGCCTTAGCACAGATTCCAAGAACAGGGCAACGGACGAAAAACAGCAACTCGTCGAGTCCACGTGGACTGCGTCAAACTCAAGTTAAGAAAGCCAACCAGCCAATGAGGAACGAGAATTCCGAAGGGAACAACTGAAAGGGATGGTGCTGACAGAAGCCGGCGACCAGAGAGCAAATCCCGAGTAAGAACATCCCTCTCCAAACGGCGCTGGGTGGAGAAATCGCCAGAAATACAGACTGGAGACGAGAGGACACAGGGAGGTCCATGCAATAGTCCTATCAGAGATGATTTGGTGGGAAGTTGAAGCGATCATCGGAGTTACAAGAGTGGGAAGATCGAAAGGAATAAAAACTGAGTACGCAAGGGGACGCTCTCTCAGTTCATTCGAATTTTCTCTCAGTTCATTCGAATTTTTACTCAGTTCATAAAAACTTTGCGCAGTATTTCAGTTATGTCGGTACTTCATTAATTTCAGTGAGTCAAAGTTTTCTTCCAGTACATTGTTATTTTCAGTATCTCAATAACCCAGTAATTCGCAGTATTTCATTAGATACTATAAAGACTTTGTTCAGACTTAATGGAAGTGCGTGAATAAGACTTAGAACGCCAAAACGGAACGGTAGTGTTCGCGATGACGCGCGGATAACGAACTTTATAAACTATATGTAATACACTGTCATAAAGGTGATAATATTTAGCAGTGACATTCTTGAACCTTTACATAAAGTAGTGATACTACACTATTTCGTAATAAAGTCAAGTAATAGCAATGATTACAATTGCCTAATGAACTTGAAAGCAATCTAGGCGTTGCAGGAGAGTAAAACGCGCAAGATGAAAGACTATTAAGTGCGTAACGGTATCAAGCTGTTAATCGCGTCAATAGACTCAAGCGAATACGCATAGTCGACAGATTCTAAGTGCTATGCCGCAACTTACACTGTGGCAATCTCAAAACTCATAGCGAATGTCGCGGAGTGCGGACTAGTGTTCTCGAACGATGTACGTATAGAAATCGAAAGTGTCAATCACAAGTGCTATATGGATTAACATCAACCGTCAACGAAGGAACCCGCATGGATACACCATGGGAGCGATACATCACGACAGAACGAGTAACGTACAAAATTAATCTTTTATTATAATTATTAATTTACCAAAATACCACTGACCTGACACTTAGAACCAAACCACCTGAGAATTTTATAAACAAGAGTCAGATAGAATACGAATCCATAGATAGGGATCATTATGTTATAGAGTATTGCACATGTATTATTGTTGTTAGTGTATGTATATGTTTATTGTAACTACGTATGTGTTCTAATATGTCTGTTGCAGGAACATGATTTTAACTATGTCTATACTTAATATGTGTATTGTTAGTATATGAGTATTTCACGTATATAAATGTTTAATGTGTTTTGACGTAAAACCACTTAATGCAAATTATGAGCACACCGCATTGGTAGCTAGTAACGTCACTACGCACGAATAAGTGCCTATATTTGATTGTTCTTTTAATTATTTTAAACTTGTTCTTCCAATTATTTAAATGTGGTATAGAATTTTATTGTATTTTAGAAAGATTTGTAAGTGCTCTTATTATATGATTTATGTTATGATATGAATACGGATGAGATTCGATATATTTAATAAACGTATTTTAGAATGGATTCGTTCGTGTTATATTGATTTGTGTAAGACCTGACTCACAAGATAACTTCACACTAAATAGGACCTATAACTCATGATTCAATTTAATATAGTTTATCAATTACCATGCTTATAAATATACTCAGACTTGAAGCTTATTTGGCAGTTAAAGTCAAAATCAATTTCATGTTTAATAAGTTTGATTGTGGTTTACAAATTAAACAATAATTTAATTCATGTAATTAACTAAAGAAATATATTTAATTATCATTGTATATGACATCCAACTGTAGGGCCAAATAAAGTAGAGAAACACGACAGAGTCGTACAGATAGCATTTTCGTAAATACAGATGAAACAATATATAATTTTAGTAAATAAGTTATGCAATTAAATCAGCATCATTAATTACATCGTATATGGTGCCCAATGCGTGGCATAATAACATCGTACATGGCGCAACGACGTGGCGCGTAATTAAATGAAAGATATGCAAATTATATCACATTAATTTCCTATAATTAAAAAGAATGTCAATTAATTAATTTTGATTAATTAATTACATTGTATATGGCGCCCAACCTGATGGCAGGTTAATGGGGTTAATCCTTATTAATCGAGCTGGTTAAGTGCAGGCAGTGGTAAAATAGAGTAGCTAGTAGTTTGGTAAAGAATAATATAAGCACTAGCATAAGACAAATACTTGTAAAACCGAAAAGAACTCTGAATGATTACGCGGAGTCGAGCAAAAATGGCGACTAATAACTCCGAAGGCCAAGAATTCGATATTAATAACGAATTAAACGTAGAAGGACGGGAGAAGAGTACGACGCCCAGCGACGACGTCAGCGCGGGGGTATCAGAGATAAGTGCCGGGGGACAAATGTCCCAACCCGGCGAAATGAACTTGCAAATGTTATTTGAATTCCTGAAACAGCGTGATGAGAAGCTGACCGAGAAGTTAGAGCAACAAAAGAATGAAATTAAACAACAGACGCGAGATGATCTGAAAAAGATGCAGGAAGAACCGAGCGAGAAACAAGACAAGACGCGTGAAGAATTAAAACGGCACAACGAAGAACAGATTCGCCAAATAAAACTAGATTTACAGGATTACGCTAAGAAGTGGGAGGAGAAACTCAGCGATCTACAAAAGAAGAGTGAAAGTGGAATAAAAGAGTTGAAAAATGAACTGAAGAAACAGGTAAGAGAGAATAAGGAAATGAGAGAGAACGACCGTCAAGAGTGGCAGGAAGCCATAAATAATACACAAAAGGTAGTCGAACAGGTCGATCAAAAGCTAGATCACCGTATCCAAGAGACGAATAATAGAAACGAGGAATGGAGAAGAGAAATGCAGAACAACATTACACAACAACAACAAGAGCAGGGAGAAGCCGTCAAGGTATTAAAACAGAAGATCGTTGAAGTGGACGACCGCCAGCGCACGGCAGAACAAAAGACCACAACGACGGAGAAGGAAAAGGACGTAATGATTGAGGAGTTGAAAAGCCACATTAATCACATTAAAAGTGGGCAAGAGAGACTGCAGCGACGAATAGCTGAAGCTGAGGTGGGACCGTCCACTAGAGCGAACGGAAACAATAATTGCGAACTCAAGTACAACGGAACAGACCGTTTCCTATAGAGTTTCTAAAGGAATTATCCGAACATCAGCAAATGTACTACCCAGCACATAACGTGGAATGGGTAGGGAAACATCTGGAGGCCGATGCAGCAATATGGTGGCGCGTCGTACGTGACCAGATAAAGAATTTTGATGATTTTAAAGAAATATTTACACAAAAATATTGGGGCCCGGAGAAACAAGATGATGTCCGAAACAATCTGGAGTACGGTCGTTTTGACTGGAGGGGGAGTATGAGCGCTGTCCAATACATGGAGCGGCAACTCTTAGAGAGCCGACAGCTAACACCTCCACTCACGGACTACCAGCTAATTAGAAAAATAACGCGTCATTACGGGCGGGAATTAGAAATAGCATGTGTAACAAGAGATGTAAGGACGATACAGAACCTAGAATCGTTAATTTCGGAGTATGCCATGATCCGGCAGAAAAGCAATAGAGAGGATAGGTTTGTATGACAAATAGACAAGGTGAACGAAAGAGACACGAGAGGGGTGCCTCAAAGTCAACAAAACACCGCTGTAAACAAAGTTACTGAACAAAAACCGGCACACTGGCAGCATAGGAAAGGAGAAAGTGGAAACTACCGACAATTCCAAAATTTCGGTAACAAGCCGACCGTAAACACCATTGAATTGTGAACAATAGCGCCTCCACGTCAACCGGTAAGGGTGACGAGGTAGTAGAAAAAAAAATTAAGTGGGTCACATGAAGTGATAGCCGTACGTAGACCCACACTACAACATTATGAGACCGATGTATTGTTACCTGACTTACGACAAGAGTTAATCCTGGATGAACAAACACAACTGGAAAGACGAATCTCTAAATGTCCAGAGACAGTGATAAAATTTAATGATGATGTCACTGTTAACGCCTTGATATACACAGGAAATGCCACCAACGGTTTAGCAGAGGAGTGGTTTAACAGGAATAAACAACGCCTGCGTCCATACGAAGAACTCCGCATGAATAACACACTAATTGTTAGTGCAGTTGGCGGAAAGTCTAAATTAATCCGGAAGCAAATTATGTGTGAAATTTTTATTGATAATGTTAGGTTAGATTGTGTTTTCTTAGTGATACCAAATTTAATTAGGGACTGCATATTAGGTATTAGCTTTTTAAAAGAAGAGGGATGTGTGATCGATATGAAGAAGGGAACCGTCGAATTCGGAGGGAGGACTGGTGAACAGGAACTGCAATTACCAATCATACACATGGAACTAATAGAAGAAGACTTGGACGGGATCGTGAGAAGGATCAATGAGAAAGTCGACAGTGTGACATGTGAGGACGAAACAACGAGAGAGGAACTTAGAAGGATCTTGGTAAAGTGTAAGAATGTATTTCGGGAAAGTCCAGGACGGATGGATTGCTACGAACATGAATTCAGAGTGACTGATAAAACACTGTATTTCCAACGTGGGTGGCCAATCCCAATAGCGTATAAGGAAAAGGTGGACGCCGAAATCAGCAAAATGCTAAGGTATGGCGTGATTGAAAGATGCAGTAGTCCGTACGTCAACCAAATGTTTACCGTAATCAAGAAAGATGGGAATGTGGGATTGTGTTTGGATGCAAGGAGGATAAATAGCGTCACTGTTCCAGACTACGAAGGACCGACTCCGATTCAAGAAATCTTGGCGAGATGCAGTAATATGAAGTACTTGTCAACAATAGACCTAACGAGTAGCTTCTGGCAAGTTCCGCTGAAACAACAATGCCGAGATTACACCGCGTTTCTGTATGAAGGAAAATGTTACAGGTATACAGTGACTCCATTTGGGCTAAGTACCAGTTCCGCCGCCCTGACGAGAGGTTTGGACATGGCATTGACAGAGGGAGTGAAGGAGAATACGATCATTTACGTCGACGATTGTCTTTGCTATTCGACTAACGTACGAACACATTTGGAAAACATTGAAACATTACTTGAGAAACTATTAGCAGCCAACCTAACAATAAATTTGGAGAAATCGCAATTTTTCCGCAAGGAAATCGCATACCTAGGTTATCAGTTAACTACAAACGGTATACGAGCATCCGAGGAGAAGGTAGCGGCAATCAGGAAGTTCCCGACCCCGAAGAATCAGAAGCAATTAAAGGGATTCCTGGGACTTACGAATTTTTATAACAAATTTACGAACAAATATGCAAAAACCACACAACCTTTGTTAGGGTTACTTAAAAAGGGTAAGAAATTTAATTGGACGCCCAATCTTGACCGGTGTTTCCAGGAAGTCAAGGACCTGTTTATCGACACCATTATATTAAGTTTTTCACAAGTAAATAAGAGGTACTTCTTGCAGTGTGATGCGAGTAATTTCGCATATGGAGGCCAATTATACCAGCTGGATGACGACAGAAACATCTGCGTCGTAGCATATACCAGTAAGACTTTCAAAGGAGCAGAACGAAATTATTTTACAACGGAAAAGGAGCTGCTAAGCATAGTTAGGTGCTTGGAGAAATTCCGAATCTACGTTCTAGGACAGCCGTTGACTATAATAACGGACAATAAAGCGCTGATCTTTATGAGTAAGTGTCACTTGGACAACTCGAGGATCACACGCTGGATACTCAGTATTCAAAAATATAACTTCGATATAATACACTGCAAGGGGAAGGAGAATATCGTTGCCGACATCTTGAGTCGATACCCAGAAGATATGACGAGGGAAGATCCAGTCGACGACAATTTTGAATACCAAATGAACCATATAACAATCAAGATGAGTAAGGAGATGAACAAGATATTAAAGAACATCGAGACGTACCAGTCGGAAGACAAGAAATTACAACAGATAATGAATGATCTGACGACAGATGGTAGAAATGAGTTATGTAAATTTTATACGTGTATTAATGATAAATTGTATAGAAAAAGTAAGGGACGATGGAAGCTCTACGTACCGGAAAGCGTTACGGATAGACTCATCGGAGAAATACACGAAATGTACGGTCATGTTGGCAGTAAGAAATGCATAAAGTTATTGCAGGAGCATTTCACTTTCGACCAGATGACGAAGCGCGTACAGGGGTATGTGAAAACATGCGATAAGTGCCAAAGATGTAAAGACTCAAATAATCGTAACCTGTTTGGGGGTACAAAACCGATTATACCAACGAATAAAGGCGAATTGATTAGCGGCGACTTCTATGGACCTCTTCCAACCGTAGCAGCAGGAGTAAGGTATATTCTAGTCATTGTAGATAACTTCACCAAATACGTAAAACTATATACACTCAGAAGAGCAACGACAGTAGCTACGCTTCGTAGACTCCGACAATACGTAAATGAGTTTGAAAAACCGAGGGCGATACTTACAGACAACGGTACACAATTCACATCAAAACAGTGGATCAAAGGACTGGATGAGCTTGGGATCATACCTAAGTATACAGCAATAAGAAACCCACAGACAAACCTTGCCGAACGTGTAAATAGACAACTGGGAAACTTATTTAGAATATTCGTAGGGGACCAACACACGAAGTGGTCTAAATTCATAAATACTATAGAATGTTGTATCAACGAAGTCTACCATGATACAATAGAGGTTACGCCATATGAAGCGCGCCACGGAAGAAAGCCGAATCGCGTGTGGGAGAAATTCATAAAAGGAAACAACGAAACAAAGGAAGAGACAGTGGATAGCCACCAGATATTCGTAAGAATCAAACAAAAACGAGAGCGACACGCAAAACGTGTAAACGAAGCAAGCAAAGTGACAAAATTACTAATAGGAGACTTGGTATTAGTACGTACGCATTACCAATCCGATGCGATACAAAGGAGGATTGAAAAGTTTTGTGAATTGTACACAGGACCTTTTAGAATTAAGGATGTTGTAGGCGAATCTACGTATGTATTAGTTGATAGCTACGACGAAAATAAAACCCGTGGCAAGTTCAACGTGAGACAACTGAAACCGTATTACGTAAGAGAATAATAACTATGGCGAAGCATAGTATTAGCATACATACAAAGTGAAAGCGTTTGTTGAGAAGCGGGTGAGTAGGAAGTAGGGTTGACAACCGTGTGAGGTTGTAAATAAACAGAGAGGGAGATGTGAAGTAACAAAAGCTCAGCTGGCGAGGGTCGACAGTACCAACGGAACCCAACTCGTGGCTGATGTCAACAGGTAGATTTGTATTTATTAAGTATACTCTTCATATGAGGCATTGTTATAGTAAGACTATAAGTAAGGAAGAAATGGAAGATTAACAAATATATGTTCTAACCGATTATATGTATATGTACTTCATTATTAGGCAACGGAAAGACAAGTGATCAGAACGTCAAAATGACAGGGGGAGTGACCGACCTGGATGAAGAAGAATAACGGTAGTAGGCGCGAATGCAATCTACTAATTAATTCATTCAGAGTTGTCGAGGTGAAATTTTGAACTTGTAATAAAATTAGATAACAATAAAATGTCCGATTTTATGTGTTGTATAAATTTTAAATTAATTAATAGAGATGTTTGTTATACCATTTTAATGAAAATTAAAAGGTAAGATTTGAAGGACAAGTATAAGCAACTGAGTTGCGTGACAGAATTAAAATAACAGCAATAAATTGTTGGGATTAAATATTGTACTTAAGATTATATTCTAAGCGTAGAAAGAGCGGTTACAAAGTAAGTTAGTTTGAATTGTAGAATTATACACATTTGATTTAATCTGTTGTAAATAGTTATACGTGTATTTAACAAAATTAAGATTCAAATCACCAGATGGTAGGAATCACGATGAATATTTGTAATCCAAGTATATTATGTCTTAAAAATAATCATGAATCATTTTGAAAGTAGTAATATAAATTTTAGTAGTGTTCGTAAGTAACAAATTACAACAAATGTTTATATTGTATATAGGAAGTGATAGTGTGCAAGTAAAAGGTAACTTATAGGCAAAACAATTACAATTTATTTCTTTGATATATGTATAGATAAATCTACGAACACACTAAAGCATATATTCATTCCACAACTATGGAAATATTCTTTGTAAATGGATTCGTATTTAGATTTGATAAGCAACAAATTAAACACTCAGGTAGGAACGAAAAAAAAGGGGGAAAACAGTTCGGGAGGACAGTAGGTCAGGCGGAAGGAAGATATAGGTCAACTATACTCGTTCCAATGGGAGACGGTCAACACACTAGGTGATAGTACGCAAGTAAGGGCGCAAATGTGGCTCTGTCGTTTCGCAAGATCTGCACGACATAACCATATTGGGGACACTATAATGTAATTATTATTTCGAGATTTATTTTTTGAAATTTTGAGTATTGCGAGAGAAGTACACCAGCAATTAGAGCCCGTCAAAAGTGACACATGTTAGCTTTGTTCGAGGGTGGGCGACGAAAGGGAACAAACCTTTCCTTTCCGTTTAAACGACGTAAAAACCATTAACGAACAATGAGCTGTACAGCACACGTTGCGACGAACTGGACCATGCGTGGGAACGCTTGACTCCACAATTATAACAAAGGAATGCTACCCTTACATCTGTCCAGTAACGAGAAAAATACATAGCCAACGGTAAGAGTTTTGTTCGAAACCATGTGTGCGACTTATAGTGAAACAATAGTTGGTGCACAGACAATGAAGCATGCGACGGAGTGACGCTAGCGGAGAACACAGATGTTATGCCACCCGTAGTTCATCGAAGGAAGTCGATAGTGTCTCAACAATAAGGGAATTTAACACGCTACACCAAAAGTAGCAGATGTGACTTCGGAAGCAAGGCCTTAGCACAGATTCCAAGAACAGGGCAACGGACGAAAAACAGCAACTCGTCGAGTCCACGTGGACTGCGTCAAACTCAAGTTAAGAAAGCCAACCAGCCAATGAGGAACGAGAATTCCGAAGGGAACAACTGAAAGGGATGGTGCTGACAGAAGCCGGCGACCAGAGAGCAAATCCCGAGTAAGAACATCCCTCTCCAAACGGCGCTGGGTGGAGAAATCGCCAGAAATACAGACTGGAGACGAGAGGACACAGGGAGGTCCATGCAATAGTCCTATCAGAGATGATTTGGTGGGAAGTTGAAGCGATCATCGGAGTTACAAGAGTGGGAAGATCGAAAGGAATAAAAACTGAGTACGCAAGGGGACGCTCTCTCAGTTCATTCGAATTTTCTCTCAGTTCATTCGAATTTTTACTCAGTTCATAAAAACTTTGCGCAGTATTTCAGTTATGTCGGTACTTCATTAATTTCAGTGAGTCAAAGTTTTCTTCCAGTACATTGTTATTTTCAGTATCTCAATAACCCAGTAATTCGCAGTATTTCATTAGATACTATAAAGACTTTGTTCAGACTTAATGGAAGTGCGTGAATAAGACTTAGAACGCCAAAACGGAACGGTAGTGTTCGCGATGACGCGCGGATAACGAACTTTATAAACTATATGTAATACACTGTCATAAAGGTGATAATATTTAGCAGTGACATTCTTGAACCTTTACATAAAGTAGTGATACTACACTATTTCGTAATAAAGTCAAGTAATAGCAATGATTACAATTGCCTAATGAACTTGAAAGCAATCTAGGCGTTGCAGGAGAGTAAAACGCGCAAGATGAAAGACTATTAAGTGCGTAACGGTATCAAGCTGTTAATCGCGTCAATAGACTCAAGCGAATACGCATAGTCGACAGATTCTAAGTGCTATGCCGCAACTTACACTGTGGCAATCTCAAAACTCATAGCGAATGTCGCGGAGTGCGGACTAGTGTTCTCGAACGATGTACGTATAGAAATCGAAAGTGTCAATCACAAGTGCTATATGGATTAACATCAACCGTCAACGAAGGAACCCGCATGGATACACCATGGGAGCGATACATCACGACAGAACGAGTAACGTACAAAATTAATCTTTTATTATAATTATTAATTTACCAAAATACCACTGACCTGACACTTAGAACCAAACCACCTGAGAATTTTATAAACAAGAGTCAGATAGAATACGAATCCATAGATAGGGATCATTATGTTATAGAGTATTGCACATGTATTATTGTTGTTAGTGTATGTATATGTTTATTGTAACTACGTATGTGTTCTAATATGTCTGTTGCAGGAACATGATTTTAACTATGTCTATACTTAATATGTGTATTGTTAGTATATGAGTATTTCACGTATATAAATGTTTAATGTGTTTTGACGTAAAACCACTTAATGCAAATTATGAGCACACCGCATTGGTAGCTAGTAACGTCACTACGCACGAATAAGTGCCTATATTTGATTGTTCTTTTAATTATTTTAAACTTGTTCTTTCAATTATTTAAATGTGGTATAGAATTTTATTGTATTTTAGAAAGATTTGTAAGTGCTCTTATTATATGATTTATGTTATGATATGAATACGGATGAGATTCGATATATTTAATAAACGTATTTTAGAATGGATTCGTTCGTGTTATATTGATTTGTGTAAGACCTGACTCACAAGATAACTTCACACTAAATAGGACCTATAACTCATGATTCAATTTAATATAGTTTATCAATTACCATGCTTATAAATATACTCAGACTTGAAGCTTATTTGGCAGTTAAAGTCAAAATCAATTTCATGTTTAATAAGTTTGATTGTGGTTTACAAATTAAACAATAATTTAATTCATGTAATTAACTAAAGAAATATATTTAATTATCATTGTATATGACATCCAACTGTAGGGCCAAATAAAGTAGAGAAACACGACAGAGTCGTACAGATAGCATTTTCGTAAATACAGATGAAACAATATATAATTTTAGTAAATAAGTTATGCAATTAAATCAGCATCATTAATTACATCGTATATGGTGCCCAACGCGTGGCATAATAACATCGTATATGGCGCAACGACGTGGCGCGTAATTAAATGAAAGATATGCAAATTATATCACATTAATTTCCTATAATTAAAAAGAATGTCAATTAATTAATTTTGATTAATTAATTACATTGTAAACTCAAACCGGTAAAAGCAAATAACTACATGAAAATGTGAAGTATTAAGATAGTTTTTTAGGTATGCAGGTAAACATCAAAATACGACGTCCTGGCTTCCTCCGGCAATCGAGCTGGGTACAGTTGTCAGGTTCTGGGCTTTGAAAGTAATTTGCTGTTGTATCTGTTCCATAGCAGAGGTTAAAAGTTGTACCCAGTCGCCAATTACCATACGATAAAATGGCCAAAACAAAAGTGCAATTATTAACCAGGAATATCGGAATTACGTATACACAAATACCTATGCAAACATAACGCCACATAATTCATATATAGAAAAATACGTAATGACCTTATAATACAGTTAGGAAGACAAGTTCCCTGCGACACAGTTCTGTCAGGTCGCAACATATAATACGCCTAGACATAGGCAACGAGTTCCACAGCTGTCAGAATTTTCGTTATTCCTATTTGCACTGAGATAGCTCACACATCTATAGCACAATACAAATTCCATTACACGACAACTGTGATAAAATAACAGCTGAATTTAACAGAATTTAAATATTTCTCTTATTTATTAATAACAGGAATATTGCATTTACACACGCTATAACGACATTTAACGACACAGACTATATGTTTAGAAAATTGAAAGAGGAGAAAGAGAAATGGGGTCTAAACATAAACACTACTAAAACAGAATATCTGAAAATAGGAGACATGCAAGAAGAAGACCCAGATCTGTAAATCCATAGAATCGGAAAGTGTAGCAAATTCAAATCTTTGGGAAGCATTATTTCAGAAGATGGAACAACAAAGAATTACATCAAAAATAGGATACAACAGGGAAAAAAGGCTATTCGTTTGCTAAACTCGTTACTTTGGTCGAACAAAATGAAACTTCAAACTAAACTGACAATCTACACAACTATTGTGGAGCTCATTTTAATTTATGGCTGCGAATGCTGGCAACTTTCAGATAAAGAAAAAAAGATGATAGAAACTGTGGAAATGGACTTCTTAAGAAGAGCGTGTAATATCTCTAGAATGAAACATGTTAGAAACGAAGATATAAGAAGGAAAACAGGGCGCATATTTACAACAGCAGAAAGAATAGAATCCAGACAGTTGCTATGGTATGGTCACATAATGAGGATGGAGGAGAAGCAATGGCCAAAGAAAGCATTGACTTACACACCGCAAAACAGGAGAAGAAAAGGAAGACTGACAACACAATGGAGAACAGGAATTAGGAAAAGCATGAGAGATCGAGCTATTGAAGACGATGCCTGGTAAGATTGGGAGAAATGGGGATCTAAATGGGGGATGCGGCATAGACTGTAGGACCCCCGCTAATAATAATAATAAATATATTACATTTAATCTTTGAGCTAACTTAGGGAATGTACCAGATTAAACAATATAGGAGAGGAAGACGTCCTTCGTTGTTACGTCTTTCTTATTCTTGTAAGTCTCACATTATTTCTTCCTAAGTCTTCGGTAGCGGAGATGTCCTGCATTGGATCTGTTGCCTCATTAGAATAGCATACTAAAATTTTGTGGTATTTTCTAGTGTTTAGTTTAATCAATTCTTTTACGTACGAACATTACAGTTGGTACGAAGAGTTTGGGTTTGATACACGCCACGAAGCCTTAACTATTTCTCTGAGCACACTGGACTGGAAACCTTGAACTGTACTAGTTGCTGAGTAGCTTGCACATACACATAGTTTAGTAAATAAATGTAGCCAAATAGGAAGTATAACAGGTTTATGAAGGAGTTTTTGTATTCTGATGCTGGAACAAATCTTTGCTTCCATATCCTAAATCTTCTTCTAACAAGTTTTATTTAAATTCGGTATAATAATATCGTCTTAAAAGGAATGATGTCTGTAACATTCAAAAATATATATTAAAACATTACTTTAAAGAGAAAATTTATGTTTTCTGTCAATTTAAAAATAATATATATTTTTGTAATAAAGCGATGAATCATCAGCAATAGCACAAATAGTATAATAGTGCGAAGGCTGTTAAGCGATCTTCAAATTCAACTTTTTTTAATCAATCCTGCTTTTTCCCAACAATAGGACAGAAAAAAAAGTTAGAACAAAAGTTAACAAAAATAACGCAATGAAAATGTAATAAAATACATTTCCTGTAAAGATAATAAAAAATATGGCTGAAGTAGGAAGAAACTTGGATTAACCGTGACAAATATCGAAAGGTACAAAACTGCCTGAAACATAATTATGCAAAAAAAGAACAAGAAGAATCTCTAGATACTAATAATTTTAACCAAAACTATATAAATATATTTGAATATAACATAAAATACATATTTATATTGCAATGAGTAGAATATATATATAAAATATTACCGGGACTCAAAGCATATGATACCATGTTTAAATGAAAATTTGTATAAAAGACCGCAGGTTTGGACACTGTATGTTAGTCGATAAGAGACACGCTCAAATTGTTAGTTTAAAATATTTTTAGACAGTAAGAAAAGACTGTTAGTGTTGTGAAATGGTGTGAAAAGATGCGTAGGCATGTGGTGAGTGCGCGTGTGCGAGAATATTTAATTATTTTACGGAATAATAATAAAAACATATTAAGTTGAATAACTTTTGTTCTATGTGGAATTTTGAAATGGGACTTGTACCAGAATGCGCCTAATGAAAAGACCTATCAAATGTCAGTAATTGTTAGTAAATTAGAGAACCGAATATATGAGTTTTTAAAAAAGAAAGTTTTATGTCCCATAGAATTTGTCGTAAATTTATACTGATTTTGTACAGGCCGCAAATTGCTTTCAGACAGTCTAATGCAATTATAGTTTCATCTTTACCACAGAAGCAGGGAAGGGTTACGAATTAATCAATCAGCGTATGAGAATTAGGGTAAATTTTCATTTGAATTCTAATTTCTCGTTGAACAGTTAGTCTCTCTGTAAAATATGAAACGTGTGGACGTGTTGTACTAGTTCAGACGCACGGTCTTCTATTCGTTACGAACACATATTAAAAATTTTGCTAGCTACTGCTCAATCGTAAATTTTTAAAAAAAGTGCTAATTCGGGAAATTATAAGATTTCCGCAGACGTATAATCCGTTGACTGGATTTATGTAATTGTTTTAACGCGACAACGACCCAAAACGCGGGACACCAGCAAGAACTCACATTGGTATCCAGATCGAATCAACACATCTTATCCAGATTGAACAACCCACACCAGTATCCAGATTGAAGCAATCCACACCTGTTTTTAGTTTGAACCAGCAAGAACTCACATTGGTATCCAGATCGAATCAACACATCTTATCCAGATTGAACAACCCACATCAGTATCCAGACTGGATCATTAACATCTCGGCGACCTACATTCTTCATAAAAGTCGATTTTATGTTTTGTATATAAACTCTAATAAAACGCATTAAGTAAAGAGAGTAGAATAAGTAATAAATTTAAATTTAGTAACGGCAACAGACAAAAGAACTTTAAAATTAGATTTATTTTAATTAGATTATAATATAAAAGATAAGATTTTATTTTAATTTATATTCAGGTCAACAGAAACAGAGTAATTAGTTTTTTACTTTTCACGTAAACTATATAAATTTAAAGTAGTGTCATTTGTAGTAAATCGTTAATAAATCCGACAGCATTCAAATACACGGTTTAGCGACTACTTATTGTATGCGACACCTGTATATCGCAATATATAATTATTAAGATCATATTTTTCTTAAATCAATAAAAACATTGCCAAACTTAAGTTATTTTCTTGAAAATAATTTAAAATTTGAAAGAGAATTTTAACCCTTTCTTCCTTCTTTCAAAGAAGATAAGTCCCGGTCTCCACAATAAAAGCATTCAATCAATGCAGTTTCTTCTTTCTCTTATAGTACAGTCGTTACGATAGGAAGACGATACACTAGGAAGAACCGAAGTTTCTTTAGATTATATTTTTTTTAATGAACTTTTTTGTCTTCATTTCTGTAAATTCTACTAACATGTAATATGAAAACGTTTGGTTGGCTGCGAAAAGTACCACAGAACAACAAGTCTGATACCGCTGGTGAACTATATCTAAATTGCGGGCAGCCACTATTTTGACATCACTGTTGTGCATCCTATAAAATCTGGATGGCGGCGAGTTTGAGATCATTGTTCTGCTTCGCCGCGAGTTTTAGATAGATATGTACTATGCCGCGTGTTTGATACCGTTGATGTACTACAAAAAAAATCATGAAAGTCCGCGAGTTTGAGACTGCTAGTGTTATATAAAATTGCTATTAGGTTCGCTAGTTACAGTGACTGTTTAAGAGACTTGCTGAATTGGAAACGTTCACTGATTTCCATTGTTTTCGCCACAATTACGTCAGATAATTAACGCGTTTAAATCGGTTTGTCATGTTTGTATAGTGTCACAGAAAAAAGAATTTTCTCCTATTTGTTGTTAAGGAAAATGAAAGCAAAACAGTGTCAACGTCGCCGTTCGCATCCATTGTAGTCAATGCTATGCAAATCGCCCGTGCAAATTCACTGCCACGCTGAACTGTTCAGTTCTAGGCTTTTCAAATCAAAATTTTACAGCCGGATTTATTCAGAGGTATAGCTCTATTTGCTTTCCGGTCAGTTCAGAAGTCAATTAGAGGTCATAGTGGCGAAACACAGAGTTCCGCCAGTGAGCCAACTTGAAAATCAATTAAAGTGAATTATGTCAGCACATGGAGCCAATACATCTATTTTTGGTGTCTATTAAAATGTGACTGCCCAGTACAGTACCAAATAATCGTTTTTATGCTCTATTTTATATCAAATAACTCGGTCTACAATCTCAATTAAATTAACCTCAATTAAACAGTAACTTAGTAAAGGGAATGAATTGCCCAATTAATCATTACGAGCTGATACAAATTTCGGTGATACATATGCCCTAATTACCGGTAACTCTACCTGACCATAAAGTATTTAAAAGCCTACACTCATGGAGCATGTTAATGACAAATCATAGTAGACGTACCATACATATATTTTTTTAACTATTTCTTTTTTAGTGTACCAGACTTAGTAAAACTCTCCCTCTAACTCACTTCACTCCTCCTACTGTCTCCTCTTCTGACGTTTTCTCTAACATCAGGACAATAAAGGACATATCCGTTCCCCTTCCCCTGTAGGCTACATCTGCAATCTAGACTCTTTTGAACTTGAACTCTCTTTACATATTAAATTATAAAGATCCACCATTTGCTCCAGAATACAATAATAATTTGTACTCTATTAAAAACATCAAGTAACCCACAATAATAATCTGATATATTATGTAAAAACAGGAAAATATTAAAAGACATAAGTGCAGTTAATTAATTTCAAACGAAACGGCTGTATGAAAGAAAGTTTCGACTTTAACTTACAAATTAAACGTACTATGAATTCAACGTACTATAATTAAACGTACTATTATCAGCTCACAGAATTAAAAGCGTATTAAGAAAAAAAGATTGATGGATAATTTCATTTCTAGTATTTTCAAAAACAAGACAACTGTAGATGCGCCTCCATGTTAACATATCACTAGAATCCAACAACTGTAAGTTATATTCGAGCCATCAATGCGAAATGCTGCTACACTATGATTAGATACTTGCAGTGGCTAAATCATTCATAATCTGTTACGCTGAATATGCCTATACCACACATCAGCAATTTCTTCACTTAGGCGTTTCTACTAATTAATATCGCTTGCGCCCAGAGAACGTTTCTAATTTTCAAGCTGTATCTTCTAATTTTTCCAAAGCGTTGAATTTTGGACAGTTTCTTTCGTGATAACGTGGGCTACGTTTATCTAGACATAACAACGTTATGTAGGCCTATCCCATCGATACACAGGTTTCACACATCTTCCAATTCAAATATAGGCCCACATGATACAGTGGAGACGGCTTACCGTCGTCAATAAGATCTGATCCATACAATAGAAACATTTCTTATCTTAAATGAACGGAAGTTTTCACCTCCGGTGTTTACATTATTACGATTTTCCGGTTTCAGCAATAGTATCAACTCAAAAATTCCCCACCTGGTGAAAAATGGTAGCCAAAAAATCACATAATATTAATCTCACATAAGACAGCGACAATTTCAGTTGACTGTAGCTATCTCAAATGCAATTTTTTTTAATTAAATTAAAATTGTACAAATTAAATTAGATAAAATTCATTCTATTTAACAAATAAATAGTTCGTTAATGCGTTAAGGAAAATAATACACAACAAATTGTAGTTTTCTTAGTTCCCCGCCTAAAGATGTTGGTAGGAATAAGTGGTCAGCGCTTTATCTACCTTTGCAGCAGTTGGTGATTAGCGGATATATTTAGGTTGGAAACAACTGTTTGGTACTTTATATTAATTTCCTACGTTTTGTTTTTTAATATAATATAGTACAAAGCTTTGAACGAGAATAGCGGAAGTAGTTTGTTATCTTTACATAATAACCGGAAGTGTGTTGTCCACACAATACTTCGATAATTCAGTCTACACATTTTATGTTCTGGCGTTAACTTTTTTTATTAAAATCTTTACAAACAGGATTTTTAAGTTCAACAGAGCTCACAGTTTACTGTTCGTTCCTCTACGGCTACTTATAAGACAATAAACATAGGTAATGAAGAATGAATATTGAACGAGGTCGAATTGGTATGGTTACTCTGTGTAAAATCGCAATTATGATTCTCATTCGAAATCAAATATAATTTTAACCGAGTTCCTAAGACTTTCGCGGCCGGGGACAACAAAGTTTGAAACATTCGTTGCCGATCTGTTACGCCGTGTTTGTGTTTACAAACGGTTCGGCCCCACAATCGGAGGCCCTCATCAGCCGAGAGCGTCCCAATAATTTCCAATTCTGACGTTGGTGGAACCGAAACGTCTGTAAACACAAACAACAGACCACTGCCTAACAGCTCGGTAAATAATCTTCCCATAATATGAATTCGTTACAACAATACACGTTCCACTTCGTCTGAACATTTTAGTGTTGACTAGTAGAATCTTTTACGATAGTAAAACTTTTACTTTCACACTGCCGAATAGTTTACTATCTACATTTCTTTAGCGCACAGGTAAAGATATACGAGAACACGACAGAAATCCACTAAATATGATCCATTCTCGTTTGACCATGTTGCAAATAATGTGCGACGAAGTATATTTTAAGAAATTTATTAACGTTGTTGTTTACCGTTGTAATGACCCTATGACATGATATACTTGTCCTTGAGTTTTAAAAGTAGACAAAAAATTTAAGGTAAATTTATTAATAAATTTACACTCCTGGAAAGATACAGCAGGACAGTACAAAGAAAATCATTTTAGATGATTTTTATTTATGTACAATCTGCCGTATGTTACAGAATTTTTGCACAATTAAAAAGCACGTTCCTACGTTACAATCTTTATACGAATGCACCTAGATTTCAACACGCTAATGTAGATGAAAAACACCTTATGAATTTTTGATCCTTGTCGAATTCGAAAGCGGATTCTAATTTGAAGGTTTACGTTGGGACCACCATACATTTGCAAATAGGACAAATCGTATTATTAAGGTTGAATGCTACTAATATGTGTTTAATTACCGTTGTCCAGCTCTTTTAAAAAAAAGCGGCTTCTTATTTTTCAGAGAGCTATATTTGGTTAAGCAAAAAAATCTGACATATGTACTACAAAGACTCCTGAAAAATAACGAAGTCGTTACTTACTTATTTAGGACTTACTTAACAGATTGGTTTCTTCTTCTTCTTCTTCTTCTTCTTCTTCTTCTTCTTCTTCTTCTTCTTCTTCTTCTTCTTCTTCTACTCCTTCTCCTCCTCCTCCTCCTCCTCCTTCTTCTTCTTCTTCTTCTTCTTTTCTTCTTCTTTTCTTCTTCTTCTTCTTTTATTCTTCTGTTTGTATTATTATTATTATACTCTTCTCTCCTTCGGTTTCTTCTTTTCCTTTCGGATTTCGAGAATAGTCTTGCCGACATGTTGCAACATCAGCTCCATCTTTACAGTAGATACTGCAAGTCCGGTTTTCCATGTGGTATATATTTTCGCATCATTTTTATCATCCTTCTGTCTCCATTCTTTCTATATGCTCTAAGTAGTTACGTCTGTGATTTCTGCTCTTCACTAAGAATATTTTTTTCTTGTAGTTTGTTCTTTAAAGATTCAGTTCATTCAAGTTCCATTAGGTTTTTTTATGTCGCAAAACTAAATTAAGGGTTTCCTCTTACAAAATTTAAAATTTCTTCCCTGCATGTATTGCATGTTATTCTCACATTGAACCCAGTTTTCAGAGCAAGCTAATAGTTACCAATCAACGTGTCGGTCATATAAAATATTAGGCCTACGTTTCTAATGGCGCCCTTTCTTTCTTATTGTAGGTGAGAGTACACGTTTTTCTCCCTGCGTGCTATAAAATCATAAAACTAAGGACACGACTTTTACTTGTTTGAGTGGTGCTGTCCTTAAGTGAAGCCACGTGTGAAGCTTTATTCACAACATTTATTGAAGTTTTGGTTATACAACCAGTGGCGTAAGCAATGAGGCATATAATTCCGGTGTCCACTATAAAGGTTTACAAGTAATTTACTTGTTAATAGCCGAGAAAGAGAGAGAGAGAGAGACCGAGAGAGAGAGAGAGCATGTAGTTTTGTATTCTTTTTGTCTAAATAAACGTAGAGGATCCTCTACGACAATTATATTTTAGAGGATCGTGAGCTGTAATAGATAATTTAAGATTTATACTTTCCAACATCTTTTAATAATACGTAATACCATTAATTTTAACGTATGTTAGAGAAACTCGTGTAATCTTCAATATGGAACTACAATTAAAATAAGATTGTATATGGGATAATATGAAAAATACGATAGTGATAATAATTAATTAGCGATAATACGCTAATGGTAATAAGATAGTGATAATAATATAATGTGTGTGTGTGGGGAGGAGCACGCGTGCGTGTGTTTGTACATATGTATTATATTAAATATCAATACAGAAATGCTCAGAAATGCATTTAATTAATACAAAGATATATGACTGTGGAATCATAAAGAAACACTCGTGAATAAAGAAAGACCAAATAAACGCTCTTGGATCAGTTGAGTGTAGAAATTTATATTTAATCAAACTGAGATTTAAATAGACAGTAACCAGGTTGATAATAGTGTTTTGGAGCAGTTAACACATTTTAATTATTTGGGATGTGTTGGGCAATCTCGATCTGCGCATCATTTTTATGGCCGGCGAAAGTTTCGAAAAAGGGTCTAATAATCTTTAGCATGATCTGCGCCTCCTACATAGCAGGTAGCTGAAATATTTGTTTCTGACCATCGAGGGAGTTCAACAACCTCCTTGTTTCACAACTATGCACCTCTTTGTAATTCGCATTTCAAGAATTAGTGGCAACAAGGTAAACCCACAAAACTGGTTAAATACCTGAAATTTAAAGGAAAGTTTACAATTTTAGCAGTCACTGTTGAGTTGACATTCGGCCATTGTGTATCAAGTTCCTGTAGCGAACGATGACTTCCTCGTTGAAAATGCGTTAAGTCAGCGAGGAAATAATCTAATAGTTCATAAAAATTTCAAATTTATAAAAGTGTTTACAGTGAAAGGAAGCGAGGAAGACTGTTGCAGGTGTACAAACAAGAAGTGCAAGGCGAGACTGTATACTTTGGAAGATGGGAAGATTATTTCAAAACGAGTTAACAAGCATAATCATGATCCTTTGCCGGTGAGTGTAATTAACAGACAAGCCATATCTAATTCCATTAAAAGAAAGTTTGACAGTATACACGAAAGACCGTCAAAACTCATACGGTCAGAGATAAATAAAAAAGTAAACCGCTTGTGGCGCGCATCATGCTGAATAGAGGGGGTTACCGTCTCTGTTGAGGCGCAGATCGAGTGAACCGGATGTGATATCTCGTATAGGAAGAACAACGACATCGAGAGAAAGTTAAATAAATTTAGTTATACCTGTGGAACAATAAGACGACTATTGAGGGAGACACAGCTAAAGTTCTATATGGTCATGGCTGTGCCGACTTTAATGTATGGATGTGAAACATGGACTCTCCTGCAAAAAGATATTTCAAAAACACAGGCCTCGGAAATGAAGATTACAAACTGGAGTTAAGGGATGCAGTTTCGGAGATCGTCTACGAAACGACAACTTTAGGAAATACCTGAAGTTACAGTTTGTTCTGGATAGAATAAATAAATACAGATAGAATTATAAATCTCAGGTGGCACGCATGGCAGACACGCGTATTCCTAAACAAGCGTTTGAATGTACGCCAGTGGGAACGAGAGATGGTGGAAAACCCTGGAAAAAATGGTCGGAGACTCTGTGAAGTCGGAACGGGGCGAACCATGTAGTGAAGAAGTAACCAGTAGGCTACATCAGCACTTCGGTATAAGGCTACCCACGAATGTCTGGACTGAGACGGCAACAAAAAGATTAACTGTAATTACATTAGTGACGCCGTAATATATTTTGTAAGTACGTACTGATGTACTTTGTTCTTTAATTAGAATTTTGTACATTTAAAGTAACAATTAATCTACAGTGCTCACAGCGCTCTCACTAATACGCTTCTTTTGTGTAATAATATTAATAGACGATTGGTTAGTGAAGTTGGAGTAATGCAAATGATGTGCATCTCATTAGCAACTGTATTCCTGAACAAACCAGTGCAGCGTATTGAAAGAAACAAATTAACTAGTAGCTTGTCATCTGTTGGTAACACCTAATAAAATACGACACGATTTTTGAAAAGCCTTAAACAACTTGACTCGATATTAAAAGCCGATCAGTGCAGTGTGTCGTTACTTTTAAACGTTGTAGTGCACTTCCCTAAGTTAATCGTTAGTAAAACTTTGTGTAGGCATATATTTTTTTAGAATGATCAAAGCATTTGCAAATCAATATCAGATAATTCTGAAAGAAAATATATTCCCCCGACAATGGTTTGTACAAAAAGGCTTAATGTAGTATTCATATTGTCCTATTTTACTGGTCTTGAACAATCTATACGAATTAAACTTTTTCATAAGTGGATTATAATAAATATGTTTAGTTTCTTCCCCTATCGAGGCTACACAAGCTTTAGCTTCTTACTTGTAGTTTTAAATTTAACACTGATCTTCCGCCAAGTGCCTTGTCTGCACTGTTTTAGTTCCACATCACTCCAAAATTTTGTAGGATTCAACAAACTATTTTACGAACATTATTACTCATCTGACTCGGGTTGTAAAACTTACTTTAAACAACGAATAAGTGAATTCACCATGTTAATTTGGCTTTAGGTAAATGATAAGGCAGGCAGAATTAGTTTCCATGATTCAAATCAACGTCAGTTAGCTTCTTGTGCAGATCATTGGAGCTGGTGCCTGGTGAAGTGACATGATAGATAGACAGATAGATAGAAGATTATTCTGTTATAGATGCATATAGAAACAGTGTTATTTACAAAAGTTATTTCCTCAAACAAAACACGGCCACACCACGATCGTTAACACAATGAAGGCTCAACGTTTCACCTATCCAAGTATCCAATGAACGCTTCCTTATATCCTTTATTCATAATTTTTTAACTAATGTAGGAAAAACTAGTTTACACTGGACCTATTTTGAAGTATCTGAAGACGTTCAAAAGTCGTCATACCCTTATTATTGCATTTTATAAAGTGTGAAACCGTTTGAGCACGAGTATAACGCACTGCGTACTTCTCCTCCAATTTATTAACTTTATCCTTAGTGAGGTCTGAATTAGATTTTCCGCACGAAGTTCATGTAGAAAGCTGATAATCATAAATTAATATTTTCCGGAGTTAATCCGGAGACAACACATTCTTTGATAATTTGCAAAAGCATGGCGGCTATTCAGCACACAGGAAATGTACATTTGTTTCCCGACAGGTACCGCCAAAACCCCAGTGTTTCAGATATATTCTTCTTGCACTTAATAGTCTCTATTGTATTCAGATGACTCAAGTTATAATTAACAGTAACTCAATAAGGTAAGGTAACTCTGTAAGGTCATCATCTTCACAACACGGCATAGGCAAGGTGCTGCCTGTTCCGCCTTCAAAGATCCTCCAGCCATCTCTTCTTGGGTCTACCCACACACCTGTGTCCTACACAGGTACACAGGTGTGTGTACTTACAGACTTGTTTGGCTAGTTTGGATCTGACATTCTTTCTAAGCCTTCCTTCAACCGTTGTTTGTACTCTTTTAATTCTTCTTCTATAGCCTCATTCTTCATACGGTAAGGTTTAGAACACTTTTTAACTTCTCTTAGGAACACCATTTCCAAGGCCTGTATTCTGCTGTCTAGTTACAGTCCATAACTGTATGCTTTATGGTTATTGCCCATAATTCACACCCAAAGGACAGTACAGGGACTCTGTAAGGTAATTTGTAAAAAGATAACTCAATTTTGTTAGGTATTAATAAACATTAATAATGTTTAAACGCAATATAACATTAGTTACTCTTAGAAAATGACAGCGTAGGAAATATTTTAAGAATGTTATCGCATTTCAGAAAGGCACGATACAAAATAGTAACATTTATTATCACGAAATTTATTATAAAACTCAAAATTCGTTTACGTTTATTTTTTTATACAGAAAAGATACACTACACGCGAACCTTTACAGCTTCTTTGATGAAACATATTCGTTGGTAATTCTTTTCAAAAAAAGGTCTGATAATGAATATAACAGCACAATTGAGTGAACGAAACCGAGATTATTGCCTCCATTGATCACCATATTACACATTTACGCTCCATTTCACATTAACACAAGACTAGCAAGTCATTAAATTTCATCATTTATTCTTGAGTTGTCGGTTTAACGATTCGTTGAGTTTTGTAAATTGTATAAAACAAGACTTGACATCAAAAGAGATTTTTTTAAAGATTATGTCATCAATAACTTGCAAATATTAGTCTTTGATACACGTCCACGTTTTACAAATGCTACCTTGCCTGTGGCCTTCCAGCTTTCCATCTAGCTGGTGAAGCATCACACTAGATTTGTGTTAGCTGACTTCTGCTCTAACATGGTCCACCAATATTTTCTGTCTGCCTTGATTTTGACAAACACAGAGATAACCTGTAATTCTGTGTAACTTCGCTTACAAAACCCCGTCGATTGCCGCTCTTTAGCGAGAAGGAGGAACGTACATCATCATTCCTAAGAAGCATCATTTCTGGCGACTGAATCTTCCTTAGGTATCATGCTTAAGATAATAACATAGAAATAGCGGGATTATGTACAGAACATAGAAACGTTATTCTGTTGTTAAAAATGTTCTTTAAAAATCGGTCAAAAACAAAGAACGGATAGACGTCCAAAACGATTTAGAAAAAATAATATAAACGCAGAAGAAGCAATTGAAAGAGAAGTCTTTCGGGCTAAAGTGTTAAAAATGGAAGGAGTCCAGGGTAGGAGAGAGAAAAACGCAGGCTCAACTCAAGACGGGAGAAGAGACACAGTGAAAAGATGAAACAATATTGGAAAAAAGAAAAGAACAAAGAATAAAGAATTGCAATTGGCATATGGTCCTTAGATGGCCGATACAAAAAAAAAGAACGGATAGACAGTATGTTGACGAAAAAGTTTTTAATGTGATACAGTTGAAAAAAAATGTTGGTCCAAGGTATATTAGTAATCAGTCATGTAACAAATATACTGTTGCAAGAAGATGACGCTGAAACCACAGTTGGACAACGCGGAAGGATGGTTCAACCGGCGCGGCGTAGAGTAATGATCAGAACAGAAACTATGTATGTAACGTTCTCCACTGTTTCCCAGTTTTCAGTCTCAGTCTTTTTCGTCCGTCCCATAAGTTATCCCATATACTCACCTATACCTTCTTTCTAGCTTTTCCTTGGTCTATCTGATCTCCTTCTGACTTTCGGTTGGGAATCCAAGACTTGTTTTGGAATTTTCTTGTTGATCATTCTTTGTGTATTCATATCAAATTAACCGATTATTTCTAAAAATTATCTGCAATCTAATACACAACTTCCACTATGTTTCTCATCTGCTTGTTTGTTATCCATTCCCGTCTGGTCCTTCCAGCTCTTCGTCTCCAAAAATCTACTTTGGTTGTTCTTAATGGTTTTTCTACCTTATGTTAATTTTCTTTTTAGTTTGTTTTTCAATACTCATAATTCGAACTCGAGCTTTTTTTTACTTTTATTATGTCTCCTAATTTTTTCATTTTTTCTTTGTGATATTTCATCACACATAATAATGATAACTGGACAATAGCTTACTTTCCTACGATGAATACGGTAAGGACAGAACTAAAGTAGCACTCTACCTTCTGCTTTACGCACTACTGCACGTATTTAGTGAACCCAGTCTATTAGACACATGTCAGTGTATAGTTGATTCTTCTATTACAGTTGGTTGGAATGTAAAGGTGGAACGGACTATCTCAGACTGTCGCAGTCGCAGACGACTTTGCGCAACGAAACTTTCTGTTTAAGAAAAAACTCGCTTTTCGGTTCGCATGACTGACTGTCGTTTGCTGAGTGTAACACATACGCTGCCGCTCGCATAAATAACACTTGTAACAGAATACTGTGCGAATGTACATACTGTTAGCTTAATCAATTCTTAAGCTAACTGTATTCAACGAATGTATAATTTTTTAATGCAAATTTCTCAGTTTAAACCCAAACATAAATTATAAATTAAACCGTGACCGTGATGTAATACGATGAGTCACCATCCATGGTAAATCACGATTATCGACTTCTTCGTTACTCCCACACAATTATTTTAGTATTTTAAAATTAATGAGTACCGCGTTTCTCAAGTCTCGCCTCCAAATCCGTAACACGTTTATAATACCATCACAGTTTCCATTTTTCACTTACGTCACAGTTATGCAGAACTCGCTTGGGGTGTTTTCACTCGTGAACTTTCGTGATCGTTATGCATAATAACAACACTTTTTTCGGTTGACAGTCGCTTTTTATTGATATCGTTATTATTAAATACCAACGTTTCGGCTACTCTTGATATGTCTCCTCAGTTGTAAGACTGCGATTCTTCTCAGCTCTCCTACTGAGGTTGCCAAGCCACAGAATCGACGAAACTATTGGATTTAGTAACAATAATATCAATAAAACGCGGTTGTCAACCAGAAACAACTGTTGCTATTGTAATATGGCTCAATTACGTATTCAATTATTGTTTCGTAACTGTTTAAAGCCAGCGAGTAGTCTGCAGGAAACTAGTACTGAGTATACATTTGTTTTTTTTTTGGGGGGGGGTGCCTTACTTCTGTTCTCGCCGACAGATTTTCCACTAAAACGCTTCCTATAATCTGCCTCTACAACTATGAGACAATTTTCTTCAGTTACTGTAACCAGTAGACTACGACAAGCTAAAGGATATGACAAACTAGTCCAATTGCATTTTAGCCTAAACAAAATCCACTGCCCACAATGACGTAACTTCAGGAAGCTTGTCGAACACTTGCCAATTTTGGCCATTGACAGTGTAGTTATGTAATGAGCTTTGGTTACTTACACATGTATTACCTACATACATACTGTTACGACGGTCTACTCGATCGTCGTAGGTACAGTGGAAACAAAATAATTACAAGACACCAATCAAGTCACTAATCACACCTTTAATTGTTATAGTAAAACAGTTCGTAATTAACAACACAGTGTCTACAACAAATCAAATGAAAATTGTTCATACGCAATAAAATGTCCACTAATATTAAAACTCAACTGTATTACAATTATACCGTCCGAATATAAAACGCAACACTTCACTAATAACTACTTGAATGTACACAGTAATAACTCGAACCGCTCTGGAAATATATCGCACTAATACTCTCGAACCGCACTAACCAATATCTCGCATGGAACTGAAAACTAAGGCCGCTACCCGATGTATTTATAGTCACGCTCACACACCAGAAGCTTCCAAACTGCGTCTTATCTCTCGTGAACTACGTAATTACTACGGCCTTGACACAGTCCGAGCGGCCGAGCGAAGCCCGGCACAGTCGAGAAGATTCTCGCAAAATGCGTCTAGTAGCACGTACACCACACGCTTACCTCGAGATCTTTCTGGCACATTCGATAAACGCTTAGATTGTTCTGTGCTGTCGTAGCACTGTCCCCTCCTTAAGCCTGTTCGTCCCGAACTGGCAAAGCGTCTCTAAATTTGTATTTAGCCAGGCGATCTAGGTGGACGACCTTGAACTTTCGCTGTCCTTCCTGTTGAATCCGATAAACAACATCGTTAATTCTTTTTTTTACAGTGTAGGGTCCTTCCCAGTTAGACTGAAGCTTAGGTGAGCGACCACGACGGCGCTTTGGATTGAACAACCAGACCTGATCTCCTTCTTGGAAACCCACACTATTGCTGCGAATGTCATACCGAGTTTTCATTTTATCACTGGCAATTTTCAGCCGTCCTCTTACCAAGCGATTTTTTTTCGCAGTTGGTTTTCTAATTGTGAGGAATAGTTCTTTGGCTCTTGGGACTGAGTCTCAGGTGATCCGAACATTAAGTCCCCAAGAAGACGAATCTCCCGCCCAAACACCAAATTTGCTGGAGTCATGCCGGTTGTGTCGTGTACTGATGATCTAAACACCACTGGCTGATCCAAGTTTGCTTGGTTCTCGTCAACAACCTCTTCCGTAACCTCATCTTCAGCCACTTTGCCCTCGGGCGCTTCTATCAGCTCAGGAACAAGCAAGAGTTTTGTCTCGACACCCATAGTTGGCTTTCCAATCACTTCTTTTGTCGTTACACTTATTTGTATTTCCTCTGCTAGTTCTTCCTCAATTTCCGCTTGCAATAGGGAGGGTTCCTATTGACCAGACCTGTTGACTTTTTCTTCGACTAATGCCACTCGCTTAATCGAATGGTTGGTAGACCCTGTCATTTTAGCCATGCAAAGCTTTATCTTCTCTTGGCCAACCTTCAGGACATTCTCTCTTAAGTCCACAACGAATCCGTAGGCATTCATAATGTCCGTGCCAAGAATCACTTCATCGACAATGTCTGCAACGAGCATTTGGTGGTTAAACTCGAGAAGACCCAGGCGTACACGTACGTCTACCTTTCCTAGCACCTTGACGGGGCTTCCAGTCACAGTCTGTATTGTACAAGAGCTAATTAGAGGGTGGCGGTTGCTGACTAAGTCAGGGCGCACAATGGACACTGTAGCGCCCGTGTCAACTGTAAATGATCTTCGTTTACCTTCCGCAAATCCATTAACGATCAGGTTTCCACTAATCTTATGTAGCGTGGAAACTGTGTGCTGTTCTGAGGCTTTACTTCTCCAATTGGTGCGATCACTCCCTTCTCTCGGTATTTTCTTCTCCCAACAGTCTACCTGTAGATGACCACGTTTCCCACAGTTGTAACACTTCGGTCTTCTGTTTTTGTCCTTTGGTTCGAAAGATCGTTGTGGTGCTGCTGACTTCTTAAACTGTTGTTTCTGAATCGTCTCTTTATGCCGTCCGCTATGACGATACTGTGGTATTGGATCCGTTTGGCTACAACGTGATGGCATATTTTGATTAATGTAGGTCGCCGACTTGGCAGCTTCAAAACGGAGATCATGAACAAGAGCGTCTGATTTATTATCATGCCGAGTCATTCTTAACACTTGTTGTAACTGACGATCTCTGATACCGTCAATAAATATAATGAGAGAAATCCACTTCCGGAAGTCCTCCGATTCTTCGGGATAAGCCAATCTCGTCAGTCGGTCGATATTCGCTTCAAACTCTTGAAGGCTCTCCCCTGAACGCTGTCGCCTCGCTTTAAGTTGTTCACGGTACACTTCGCACAAATGCTGGTCACCGTACCGTAATTCCAGAGCTTTAGTTAATTCGGCATAGACGTTCTGACTGTCAGATGGCACTTTGTGTATTATCTCTGCAGCAGGTCCTTTTAACGCAAGAATGAGTGAGAGGCATTTCTCTTCTTCCGTCCAGTTATTTAAGCGAGCGGCAGCTTCAAATTGGCGATGATAAGTTGCCCAGTGGGTGCTTCCATTAAACGATGGGGCCTTCGTAAAAACTGACCTTACTTCAGTTAATAGCGTTCTTTGATTTCTCTGATATTTTGAATCTTCTAAGCTTGACATACTTGTTTTCATAGTTGACACAGATTTTTCTATTTCAGATATTCTGTCAACTTGTTTGTTCAGCTCACCTTGTAACAGGACAAATTTTGCAGTGGTATCCTCTTGTACGAACGTCTTAACGTCGTCTGCTTGACGGCTAAATTCTTTTTTTCGTCCCTCTGGTATTTCATTTTCACGATTACGTTTTTCGTCCTGTTGTTTTTCTGCTTCTTCTCTTTCCTGTCTTCGTTCTTCTTTTTCTTGTTTCTGACTTTGCTGTAGCATTGCTCGGAATGCTTCTATCATCTGACTGGTATCCATTTTTTTAATTAATTACGAACTACACTCGTCTTGTACAAAGTATCTACTGTTTCCACTGTTAACCGTTCTATCCCAGTTCTGACACCACTGTTACGACGGTCTATTCGATCGTCGTAGGTGCAGTGGAAACAAAATAATTACAAGACACCAATCAAGTCACTAATCACACCTTTAATTGTTATAGTAAAACAGTTCGTAATTAACAACACAGTGTCTACAACAAACCAAATGAAAATTGTTCATACGCAATAAAATGTCCACTAATATTAAAACTCAACTGTATTACAATTATACCGTCCGAATATAAAACCCAACACTTCACTAATAACTACTTGAATGTACACAGTAATAACTCGAACCGCTCTGGAAATATATCGCACTAATACTCTCGAACCGCACTAACCAATATCTCGCATGGAACTGAAAACTAAGGCCGCTACCCGATGTATTTATAGTCACGCTCACACACCAGAAGCTTCCAAACTGCGTCTTATCTCTCGTGAACTACGTAATTACTACGGCCTTGACACAGTCCGAGCGGCCGAGCGAAGCCCGGCACAGTCGAGAAGATTCTCGCAAAATGCGTCTAGTAGCACGTACACCACACGCTTACCTCGAGATCTTTCTGGCACATTCGATAAACGCGTAGATTGTTCTGTGCTGTCGTAGCAATACATTGTAACAACATCTACGTAACCACTTCATTAAAACAAAATAAATAAGTTATATCAAACGAAGTGACAAAGACTTTTACGTACGCTATACTGAATAAATTACATGACTTCACTTACGGCAGTTAAATGTCGCGAGATTGTCGTAACGAATTCTAAGCGTGCTTAATATTACAACACTGCTCATTACTAATTACAACCAAAATGACATTGCTTTTATCTCAGATGTTTAGTGTAAATGCATTTATTTATCTAAATATCACTATAGTATTGACGACTCGGAACACTAAGTTTTTTATAAGTAAAAACGTAAAGTTTTACCTTACAGCCTAAACCTGCTTTCACCTATAGAAGACTTCATCAGAGGCTGTCGTAGGTAGCGCTGTTCGTCTTGTTGTTGGCGACGAGATAGTTTTTCGAAAGATCGAAGCTGTGTGTGTGTGGTGAGATGTGTTCGAATAATGCGTGCGATTTGAATTGTGTCTGTTCGTTTAGGATGTCGTTTTTATTTGTTTTTGTGTGTTTGTATATTTCTAATTGTTCTAGAGTGTCTAGTTTTCGGCCTTTTGTGTGTACGTGTAGTATGTTCATGTTATTGTCGATGTTTTATATGTGTGGTTTGCTTCAATGAGGTGGTTTGCAAAGGTAGATTCTGTAGTGGTGTGGAGTGCTTTTGTGTGTTCAATGTATCTCTGTTTGAAGCTACGTCCTGTCTGGCCTATGTACAATTTATTGCAATTTGAACAATTTAGCTTATATACACCGGGTAGATCGAATTTGTTTCGTGCTTTGGGCATGCGTTTTGATAGTGTATGTTCTGTTTTGTTAGTAGTTTTGTAAGCGATTCTGTATCCTGCTTTTTTGAATTTGTGGGCAATTTTTTCTGTTTGTTTGTTGATGTATGTTAGTGTTATGAATTTGTTGTTTTCTGTCTTTGTCTGTTGTTTGTTTTGTGTTTTGTGTAGGAGTTTACTGACTATTGTTCTGTCATAACCGTTAGATTCTGCTAGATATTTTATCGTGTTTAGTTCGTCTTTGTAGTCTATTTCATCTAAGGGGATGTTATTAGGGTATGTATCATGGTTCTAAAAGCAGCTAGTTTGTGTTGTATTGGGTGATTGGAGGTGTTGTGTATTAGTGTGTCAGTTGTAGTTGGTTTTCTGTATATACTGAATTTGTGCCTGTGTTCTAGTTTTGTGATGGAGAGGTCTAAGAAGTTTATGGTATTGTTGTGTTCGTATTCGGCAGTGAAGGTTATGTTTTTATGTATTTTGTTTATGTGCGTTAGTAACTGTTCACATTGTCTTTTGTTTCCCCTGTATAGTATTAGAATGTCATCAACGTATCTGTGCCAATATAGTATTTTATGTGAGTGTCTGTCATTGTTTGTGAGTATTTTTGTTTTTTCTAAGTGTTGGAGGAAGACTTCTGCTAGAATGCTGGATATGGGGGAGCCCATGGGTAGGCCATCGTTCTATGTGTAGTATTTATTGTTATAAGTAAAGTAGTTTTGTTTTGTGATAATGTTCAGAGTTTCTGTTATTTCATTGATAAGTTCGTCTGGTGTGTTGTTCTGTTAGAGTTTGTTTTGTAGGATGGTGATTGTTTCAGGTATGGGGATGTTTGTGTACAGGTTTTTAATGTCAAAGGAGGCTAATGTGGCATTATGGGGAATGTGTATGTCTTTTATTTTTGTTACTAGGTCAGTGTTGTTTTTTACTGCAATGTTGTTGTCTATTTGTGTGTGTTGTCTAATAATTTTGTCTAGATATTTTGCCAGTTTGTGTGCAGGGGCATTACGGTAGTTGATAATGGGGCGGATCGGAATGTCTTCTTTATGGATTTTGGGAAGCGCTTGGAGTGTAGGTGCTGATGGTCGGATTTGTTTCATGTAGGGCTTTTGTTTATGTGTCATAATGTGTTTGGCTTTGTTGACTATTTGTTTTATTGAGTTTTGGTATCTGTCGGTGGGGTCGTGTTTTAGTTCTGTGATGTTGTTCTGTTCCATGAATTTTTGTACTTTTTTGTGTAGGTTGTCTGTGGGGATAATTACAGTCGTGTTGCCTTTGTCAGCTTTTACAAATGTGATGTTGTGTTTGTGTGCCTTTTCCCTCAGTTTGATGGCTGTGTGTATTTCTGAGTTGTGGTTGTTGTTGTCTGGTGTCTTATGCACTCCTACTGTGTTGTTTATATTATGTCTTAATGTGTCTTGATGTTCTGGTGCTGTGTTTTGTATATTTGTTTCTGTGTCAATTATGACCTTTGTTAGTGTTTGGTTGTTATGTTTGTAATGTATGTTATGTTTTAGGCCTTTATCAAGGAGTGTTTGTTAGTTTTTTGTGAGTGTGACTTGTACGTGGGTAGAATTTGTGCGAGGGAATTATATCTGTTTTGATTGGTGTCAGGTTTTTTATTTTTCTTGTCTTCAGTCCACTTTGAACCTGCGTTTTTCTCTCTCCTACCCTGGACTCCCTTCATTTTTAACACTTTTGCCTGAAAAACTTCTCTTTCAATTGCTTCTCCTGCGTGTATATTATTTTTTTCTAAATCCTTTTGGACTTCTTTAATCCAACTTGATGTTGACTTCTTCCCCCATAGATATTTGAAGATTTGCTTTCTCAACCTATTGTCGTCCATTCTATATAAATGTCTAAAAAGTAATAGTCTTCTTTTCCTCATTGTTTCTGTTATATTTTCTACACTTTGATATATTTCATCATTACTTCTTAATTTCCAACCTTCTGAAGTTTTCGTGGGCCTAATATTTTCCTAATAATTCGTCTTTCCAATATTTCTAGTTTGTCTAAATTATAATTCAATGCTAGACATTCACTTGCATATAGGCGTTCTGGCTTCACTACTGTACTGTAATGCCTTATTTTCGCATTTTTAGATATGCACTTTTTATTGTAAATATCTTTAGGTATACCATATGCCCTTTCCATCTTATGAATCCTTTCTTCTATAGCATATTTTTCCAAGCCATTCTCTTGAATTATCTCTCCTAGATACTTAAATTTTCGAACCCTCTCTATTCGACCAATATCTGTTACCAGGAATTTTGGCGCGTTTTTAATGTTTGTGAGAAATTTGTTTTTTTTCTGCAAAAATTTTTAAGCCTGTTCTACTGGCTATATCCTCTAAAAAATTAACTTGTGTTACTGCAGATGTCAGATGTTCAGAAAGTATAGCAAAGTCATCTGCGAATGCCAAACAGTTTATTTCAATACGTTTGTTCCTTCTTCCCAACATGATTGGTGATTTTTTACATTCCTTTAATTTTTCATTCCAAATTCTCACTACTTTCTCCAGGACACAGTTAAAAAAGAATTGGGGATAAACCATCACCCTGTCGTCTATTCTATTTTGTTTTTGTGTACATTTAATTATTTTACCACGTATCTTGCGTTGTTTCCATCCGTCACTGTACAGTTTGCAGCCTTTGTATCGTTCTCGTGTTGTTGTCCACACGTCTCGTCCACAAAAACAGAAGCTAACGCTGATTGAAAACTTACTTTTTAAACGCAACAGTAGTGTGTTGTTTGCCACAATACTGCACCAACTTCCAAAGACAATCCACTCCGATCTTCTTCGACTGACGACTTCTGCCATTCCAATTCGAATATTTGTATATTTTACACATTTCAGATCATTTTATTGTTCTCAACCCTCTCAATTGGTACAGTCTTATTAAACGTTACGTTTGTCTTTTCCATATTTATTCTCACCTTAATCTTTACAGCAACTACAGGTTCTTATTTGAAAGCTATATTTATTACGTTCATTTGTTCCGATCAAACAGCATCTTATTTCCGTTCTATCGGCCACTTATAATGATCTGAACACATTCCCCAACCATGGCGAGCATAGCTCTACTGACACGCTGTCTCCTTACCTAGTCATGCACCACTCAAAATAATTATTCATTTCTAGTAATACGAGTGTGTGTATTGTGATTAATAGCGAGATAAATGCAGATGAAATTATTTTCGTTGGCTGGCGAATGAAGTCATTATTTACGCCAACATTATTAATGACTTAACAACTGCATTGCTTTCTTAACACTTCTGCCGGATTAAAGGTTCAATGAGACTCGAACGTCTCTCTCTCTCTCTCTCTCTCTCTCTCTCTCTCTCTCTCTCTCTCTCTCTCTCCCTCTCTCACGCGCGCGCCAATGTACGCACAAGCGGATTTGACAATTAATAAATGATTAACGGTAAAACACTATTAGCTAATTATGCCTAGCTGTATGTGTGCCTTGCTACATATGGCTTCACACACTCCTGAGGAGGAAGCCATCGCAGCAGATGTCGGAACGTATACAGAAGAATAAAGAGAAGGACGCAGTCACATCCAAAAAACCAAAGGCTACGGAAGTCTAAATAAGATCATAGATACAAACATAGACACGCGCACGCACGCGCTCACACACACACAAATATATATAATCAATTTACTCTTACTATCAGAGTTTTGTTTAAATGAAATGTGACATTATTCAATGTGCAGTGTAATGATATTTTTTTTTTGTAAAAAAAGATTAGCAACCGTTATCATCAGATATATCAAATGTATAAAATTCAAATCGAATGATTCCAGTTTATTCAACAATAAGAGTTGTGTAGCGATACTCAAAGTTTTCTGACCTCTGAAATACCTAATTATGGATACGGTGGAACTTCTTCACAAACTTAAAATATAGTTTCTCTATATTAAATACATACTTTACGTTTAATGAAATAATTAATAATCAATTAAGTATATTGTAACATTACTTTTGGCATAGCTTGATATCTTACCAGATTTAATGAAGATCATGGATAAGAAACTTAACAAGGAGAAACATATCTTTTAAAAATGATAGTGAAGATGAACAGATGACAAATTTACACTGACTTAGACTATAACTGACCGTACCCAAATTAATGTTTAGGTAAAGTGATGTAAAATACCCCGATGATGAGATAAAATTCAAAAAATTACAATAATAATACTTACAAAGCCAGAAAGCATTATGGACCATTACCATCAGTAAACAAATTGTTTTGTTAAAAGTATCATGTAATATAATAATAATCAAAATACAAATTGAGGGATAATAGGCCCAAATACATTAGAATGTAAAATAATATAATACCAAAATGTTAACTAACCAATATAATTGAATAATACAAGAACACAATCATTATAGATACATGGAAACATACAATTAATAGTGTGAATAATGGTGGACCTAATGTTATAAAATAAATACTGTACAATCAAATAATAATTATCAAATGTATATAAGATGAAAAAACAGTAAAAGTACCTAGTACAGCAATGGCTGAACTGCCTAAGAAAAATAGAAAAAATAGAAAATCATTATTAAATGATTAAACTTTTTATTTAAATGTTCAAAAGTAAGAATAAAGTTGTGTTTATGTTATTTATAGTTTTGTTAGGTAATGAGTGGATGATAATTATGTCTTATGCAGGATTTATGTAACCAGGCATATAGATTGTTTGATCACAAAATGTGAATTATGTTTTTTATAATGTTCCAGTGATAATTATTGTTGTAATTTTAAATAATAATACTAATAGAGTTATAGGGAGTAGTTTTGATGGTAGTTGCATAGTTAATAGGTGTTACAATAACAGAAAATAGAAATTAAACATGTCAAGACCTAGGCCTATAAACACTTTAGAATTTTGTAAATTTTAGGAAATACATTTAGAATTTTATAAAACAAATGTTGTAATATGGATAGGTTTATAATTAATAGTATACACAGTAAATATGGAATCGAAATAATCAGTTTTAAATTATTTAAGAAAATTTAAATAGCAAAAATGTAACATCAGAATGTCTTAAGCAAAAATAGGCATGTTTGGTGTCTATGTGTCACAAATGTTACAATCAAAATAATGATGCTGTTAGTTTTAAATTCCCAGAGTTATACTAATTTAAAAGTTTTGGCCAAGTTCATGCAATAAACAATGAATTTGTATGACAATGTATATCTGAATCAACCAACTAGATTTCAAGTTTTACCTTAGCAACCGAAAATTCAGATAAATAAAATAGGACTTCTTTAACAACCATCACTGAAGAACAGACGCGTTTTTATAACGTCTTAGTTAATTATATTTTAAATAGAGTAAACCTATACTAAACATAGTAAACGAATCAGGACAGTTATTGAAGAACATTAGAGGAATCCAAGAACATCAAGACACCAATTCGCAAGAATTAAAATCCCGGAAGAAGAATTAAAGAAGATTTAGACCCCATCTTCGTCCTGAACGAATAAAAGAAGAGGATCTGGGTGAAGCTGAATAATTTTATAACCTTATTTAACACAACAATCACATATGAGCACACGAACCACATAGAAAACTAAATAATAAAAATCACATACACTATAAAATACACCAACACTAAAGAACACTTGAAGATAACACAAATTGATAAGTACACCTTTTTGAATACCATAAAACCTGAAAGACAACTAATAAATATCTAAAACTGTTCATAACCTATAACTGTGAACAACACATACACGACTACTAGTTTGCACTATAAACATCAAAACCCTTTTATATCCTTATCTTGTAAGGTTTGTATTTTGATTGTAAGAGTTGTATTAATTGTTTAACCATAATATTCGAACCGAATACGCCCTGAGATTATTTTATTTAATAGAAATAAAACAACGAGCATCATTGTCTTGGCTGATTCCAGTACAGTTATTTAGTTACTACCAACTTATGAACAAAGACGACATAATTTGTCACAATTTGTATTTAAAATAAAGAAAAACGAGAAACGTAATTGATCAATCCATCAAGTGAATAAAGATTGATTGAAAGAGTACATCTGTTTGGTTTTATTTTTGCATTATTATTACTGTTTTAATTAAAAGATACGATAACACAGCAAAGCGGACGGAGCGACAGTTGGCAGCTCCGAGTCACGTCATGGTACTGGACGCCGTAGCGGGAGAGAACGGCGGGAATAGTGAACAACAACCGTAAACGAATTCATATATTACTAAATAAAAAGTTATTGGTACAATATGCAAAGATCATTTTTAAGCAAGAATCGTTAGTCCACATCATCCGTGAAGTACAGACCGAGGTCTATGCCCGTAATATATTATAAGTTCCAATAGCCCACGAGACCAACTGTTCGTCATTGTTCCTTTTCCAGCTACAGAACCTTCAGCGTGGCCTGCTGGCTAAGGTCTGTCTGCACCACGATAATGTTCGTCATAACGTTGGTGAAAGCACAACAGTACTGCTGTGAAAGTGTGGTTGTATGGTAGTGGATAACCCTCCATACAGTAGCGACCTGGCGCCATCTGACTTACATCTTTTACTAAAATTAAAGGAATTTTTGGTTGGAAACGGCTTGAGACAGATGACAACGTCTACTAAACTATCATCGACTGGTTCAACAGACGACGGAGTTCTTCAGCGAGGGACCTCCAAATGTTGAAAAATCTTAAAGATCAACGTGAGTTATTTTTAATATACTGCAACAGTACAAATATATAGGGTACTGTGCATTGCACAAAGTATTTTAAATAGTAATGAGAATAAATAAAATAATGCATTTTTAGTAATAATAATATAGCCTGCAATCTGAATTGTAAAAGGAACGCCTAACTTTCATGCTGGAACAGGTGAATAAGGCAGCTGCCCTCTGTATGTGTGTACACATGTAACAAGCGTGTGTGTGTGCTACCTGTCCGTTCATGAAAGCGCCACCCTTTCAGGAACGATATAAATTATTTGCATTTATTTAATTTATAATACTTGTGTACATAGTAGCGAAAAACTGAATACACCAAAATGTGTATTTAAAGAACACGAATAAGTGTATAAAAAATAGTGCAAAACGAATAAAAGTGTAAATCACAGGAAGTTAAAAATCAATAGTAATTATGTTAATTAAGATAAAGAAAAACGGTTTGTGCATGATGAACACCAATAAATTACCGACCGAGTGAATATCGGGTAATATGCAAAAGACTTCGCAATTCGCGAAGACGAGCAAATTAAGTGTGACAAGAAAGCGTGGGTTAGGAGTGACGCTCTCGACAATATAAGACCTGCAGAATATTGTCGAGACATGATTTTGGCGCCCTGGGTATAAATACGGGGGACGCGCTAACATCATTCTCTTTCTCGTTCAATCATCGTGGCAGCCGGAGGCTATGCCCCGCAACTAGAGCTATTTTCTAAATCAACCATAGTCGCAGCAGGAGACTCTACTCGAAAACTAGAACTTCTGTAGCTGATCGACTACCATGGCAGCCAGAGAATCTACTTAGAAACAACAACGACAGTAGATCAAACACAAGCAGCAGCCAGGGACTTCAAGACTACACATCCGTTCGAGTGAACAGTTGGAACCGGAGGCCATGACAAGGAACGAGGATGCAGCAGAGTACGAGAATCCAGTAATCCAGAGTACGAGAATCCAGCGGACGAGGGACTCCAAGACTACAAGACTCCAGGACTACCAGACCTCAGGAATCCAGGACGATAAAGGAGCATCCCGTATCAAGGACCGAAGAGGACACGCTACAGATGTACCACAAATAATAAGGTGACAAATAAACATGCATTTTAAAAACCGAGACGTAATCAAAAAGACTTTAAATAACAAAGAAAAAATAAACAATTCAATTAAAATATGAATCAAGAAATTGTATAGCTGTAAATATGTTTTGGTACAATAAGTAAGGTAATATGTAAGACTGTTTAACAATAATTGTTAGCAGTAACTATAATTTGAAAGCTATAATTTTTAGTAGTTAAATTGACAACGTTATTATAGAAATTTATAAAAAGCAATGCATATGCAGAAATAAATTAAAAAAAGAGCTTAGATAATTAAAAGGTTAGATAATCAATATAATATAAATGAGCTAGCTGAGAGCAATATAAAAAGAAATTTATAACAATGTATTAGAACATAAGATTATATAATATGTTTGTGTGTAATATAAGATTACGAATTACACGTAATAATTATGTGAAAATAATAATGAATTTTAATCGCCAAACAAATAAGAAATAAATAAATTATATGCTATTAATAAATAAATTTAAATGAGTTTAAACAATTTTACAGTGATATGATTATTACGATTACACCCTTCATTCATACACACACACGCGCGCGCGCGCGCGCGAATTTAATGTGTTGTCGTGTTACATAAAGATTTGTCGCACATCAATGAATTAAACACATTAAAATCACTCGATAGTGTTCTAATACATTAACATATACTTTCATTATAAAAAAACAATGCTTTTTGAGTTACAACAAACAGTTATTAGTTTAAGCGAAAGATTCTTATTTAAAATATGATTAAAAAAAACGTGAGGGCGCTCGTGTGTGTAGAATCAATCGTAGAATCAGTATAATTTTAAAAAGCATTAGCCAATTATAGCCGAAGAGACATTACTAGAAGAATTACTCCAAAGTCAAGTCAAAGTTCAGTCTCCTAAAAAGCCGTGAAGAAAGGTATAAACGAAATAATTATTAATAATATATATCAGGGGCGCAAGTATAACGGGGGGGGGCGAATGGGACCGGACCCCCCACAGAGGGTTGAAAAAAATTGACGAATTTTGACTCTTAATTTTTAGACTGTTTTATCATATTTTCAGGCATGTACGCTAATATAGTAATAACTTTTTTTTACTACCATGTTCCTTAAGGAAATGGAAGTATGGTGATGGCAAAAAAAATCGTGTTCGAGATTATTGCAGATTCTGATTGTACTACACTCAAAACATGAAAAAAAGTCATTTTTCGAAAAGTGTCTGTGTGTGTGTCTGTGTGTATGTCTGTAGATTTTTTTTGGCAAATGATAACAGCCGCAAATTCACACTTAATCAAATACTTTTTTGTATACAGCCCTGATTTGTAGAGTACTCGCGACCTATTGTTTTTGGTGAAGATCGGTTGAGGGAAAGGGGTAGTTTACCTGCAACGTTTTATGTTTTAACAAGGGTATTTTCTATGGCAAACGATAACAGCCGCAAATTCAAACATAATCAAATAATGTTTTGCATACTGCCCTGAATTGTAGTGTTCTCAAGACCTTTTGTTTTTGGTGAAGATCGGTTAAGGGAAAGGGGTAGTTTACCAGCAACGTTTTATGTTTCAAATGGTATTTTCTATGGCAAACGATAACAGCCGCAAATTCACACTTAATCAAATACTTTTTTGTATACAGCCCTGATTTGTAGAGTACTCGCGACCTATTGTTTTTGGTGAAGATCGGTTGAGGGAAAGGGGTAGTTTACCTGCAACGTTTTATGTTTTAACAAGGGTATTTTCTATGGCAAACGATAACAGCCGCAAATTCAAACATAATCAAATAATGTTTTGCATACTGCCCTGAATTGTAGTGTTCTCAAGACCTTTTGTTTTGGTGAAGATCGGTTAAGGGAAAGGGGTAGTTTACCAGCAACGTTTTATGTTTCAAATGGTATTTTCTATGGCAAACGATAAAAGCCGCAAATTCAAACAGAATCAAATACGTTTTTGCATACAGCCCTGATTTTTTAAGTACTAAAGATCTATTTTTTTTGTGAAGATCGTTTAAGGGGAAGGGGTAGTTTACCAGCCACGTTTTTTGTTTTATCAAGGGTATTTTCTATGGCAAACGATAACAGCCGCAAATTCAAACAAAATCATATAATATTTTGCATACAGCTCTGAATTGTAGAGTTCTCAAGACCTGCTGTCGTTTTTGGTGAAGATCGGTTAAGGGAAATGGGTAGTTTACCTGCAACGGTTTTTTTTTATCAAGGGTAATTTTGTTTGTTTGGCAAACGATAACAGCCGCAAATTCAAACAGAATCAAATAATGTTTCGCAAACAGCCCTGAATAGTAGAGTTCTCAAGATCTGTTGATTTTGGTAAAGATCGGTTAAGGGAAAGGGGTAGTTTATTACCTGCAACGTTTTATGTTTTAACAAGGGTATTTTCTATGGCAAACGATAACAGCCGCAAATGGAAACAGAATCAAATGATGTTTTGCATACAGCCCTGTATTGTAGAGTTCTCAATACCTATTGGTGTTGGTAAAGATCGGTTAAGGGAAAGGGGTAGTTTACCGGCAACGTTTTATGTTTTAAAAGGGTATTTTCTATGGCAAACGATAAGAGCCCCAAATTCAAACAGAATCAAATACGTTTTTGCATACAGCACTGTTTTGTTGAGTACTAAAGACCTATTGTTTTTGGTGAAGATCGGGTAAGGGAAAGTGGTAGTTTACCGGCCACGTTTTTTGTTTTATCAAGGGTATTTTATATGGCAAACGATAACAGCCGCAAATTCAAACAGAATCATATAATATTTTGCATACAGCCCTGAAATATAGAATTCTCAAGGCCTGTTGGTTTTGGTGAAGATCGGTTAAGGGAATAGGGTTGTTTACCAGCAACATTTTGTTTTATCAAGGGTAGTTTTTTTTTTTTGACGAACGATAACTACCGTACATTAAAACAGAATCAACTACTCTTCTGCATACCTTTTTGAATTATACGGAACTCAAGGTCTGTTGATTTTGTTGAAGATCAGTTAAGGAAAAGGGGTAGTTTACCTGCAACGTTGTATGTTTTAACAAGGGTATTTTTTCTATGACGAACGATAACTGCCGTACGTTAAAACAGAATATACTAATGTTTTGCATACAGCCCTGAATTGTAGAGTTCTCAAGACCTATGTTTTTGGTGAAGATCGGTTAATGGAATAGGGTAGTTTACCAGCAACGTTTTATATTTTATCAAGGGTGTTTTCTATGGCAAACGATAACAGCCGCAAATTCAAACAGGATCAAATAATTGTTTGCATACAGGCCTGAATTGTAGCGTACCCAAGACCTGTCGTTTTTAGTGAAGATCGGTTAAGGGAAAGGGGTAGTTTACCTGCAACGGTTTTTTATCAAGGGTAATTTTTTTCTATAGTAAACGATAACAGCCGCAAATTCAAACAGAATCAAATGATGTTTTGCATACAGCCCTGTACTGTAGAGTTCTCAATACGTATTGGTGTTGGTGAAGATCGGTTAAGGGAAAGGGGTAGTTTACCAGCAACATTTTATGTTTTAACAAGGGTAATTTTTTATATGACGAACGATAACTGCCGTAAATTCAAACAGAATCAACTAGGTTTTTGCATACCTTTTTGAACTAAAGAGAACTCAAGGTCTGTTGATTTTGTTGAATATCGGTTAAGGGAAGGGGTAGTTTATCAGCAACGTTTTATGTTTTAAAAAGGGTAATTTTTTATGACGAACGATAACTGCCGAAAATTCAATGAGAATCAAATAATTTTTTGCACCCCCTGAGTTGCAGAGCTCAAGGTCTATTGATTTTTATGAAGATCGGTTAAGGGAAAGGGGTAGTTTACCTGCAACATTTTATGTTGTAACAAGAGAAATGTTTCCATGACGAACGATAACTGCCGCACATTCAAACAGAATCAAATCCTTTTTTGCATGCTTCCCTGAATTGTAGAGGACGGATGGTCTGTTGATTTTGGAGAAGATCGGTTAAGAGAAAGGGGTAGTTTACCTGAAACATTTTATGATTTAACAAGAGTAAAGTACTTAATTTTTATAAATAAAGTATCCTGATAAGAAGCTCATAGTAATCCACTGTAGGAACGTAGATGAAATATCTATAAATGAAGAAGTTAGGTGAACGGGGTGGGGGTAATTTTCTATTATTAAAAATTATAGTTGAAGGTGGAGGGGAGAATTTTTTATATGTGTACTAAGTTATCGGCAACAAAGAAGTAGGTTTTTTGTTAAAATTGCTTCCCGGGCTCTTTAGCCGTAGTCCAATGTTTTCTGCAAAACCTGACTTTTCGGCAGTGCCATCGACTGCCATCATCGGTGAAAATCGAGTGCGAAAACGTGAGGTGGTATACGTTAGTGACCACAGTACTGTGGTTAATGCTGAAGCAATAAGTAGAAAGACGTAGTTTCTATGGAAATATTTCATTTCGAATATGATTTTAAATATAAATCTTAGAACATGGAAGTCATGTATGGTTCTCCATACCGATATTTAAATTATACAAACAGGCTTATTACACAGCATTAGCGAATACGTTTGAAATATTACATACAGGAAATTCAATTCAGTCAATAAGTATCTTGTAAACAATGTTTCAATAACGTGTGTTATTACTGTTTACATTATTGTGACTGGTTTCAGGATGTTATCACACGTTATTCAGTCACTTTAAAGATAGTAATGTTGATTAGTCTTAACTTGTTTTTTTTTCTTTTGTATGAAGCCGACTCGAAGCCAAGGCCAAATTCTAGATACACCATTGATACATATGATCCGTAATAGTCGCGTAACAACGCACATAACACAATATGTTTTATTAATTTACTTAACAATAATCATGCCAACATAAAATATTTATTATAAAACTCTATTGCCACCAAAGAAACAATTAAAACATACGTAACTCACTGTTCAGTTATTACTTAAATGTTCCATAAGGAAATGAAAGTATTGTGATGGCGAAAAAAAATCGTCTTCGGGATAAGGGCTGATTCTTATTGTACTGCCCTCAAAACATGAAGAAAGGTCATTTTCCGAAAAGTGTCTGTGTGTCTATGTGAAAAATGTTTTCTATGGCGAACGATAACTGCCGAAAATTCAATCAGAATCAAACAACTTTTTGCATATGTGCCTGAATTGTAGAGGACTCAAGGCCTTTTGATTTTAGTGAAGATCGGTTAAGGGGAAGTGGTAGTTTACCTGAAACATTTTATGTTTTAACAAGAGTAAAACACTTAATTTTAACAAATAAAGTATCCTGAAAAGAAGGTCATAATAATCCACTGTAGAAAGATAGATGAAATATCTATAAATGAAAAGGGTAGTTGAAGGGGAGGGGGTAATTTTGTATACAGTACATGAAAATGATAGTTAAAGGGGGAGGGGATAATTTTTTATGTGTACTACGTTATCGGCAACAAAGTTTGTTGTTAAAATTTCTTCCCGGGCTGTTTGGCCGTGGTTCAATGCTTTCTGCAAAACCAGACGTTTCGACAGTGCCATCGACTGCCATCATCAGTGAAAATCGAGTGCGCTGACATGAGGTGGTATACGATACTGGCTAGTACTGTGGTTAAGGCTGAAGCAAGAAGTAGAAAGAAGTAGTTTCTATGGAAATGTTTCATTTCGAAAATGATTTTAAATATAAATCTTAGAACATGGAAATCATGTATGGTTCTCCATACCGATATTTTTTTGTTTGTCACGCTGATAGTATGATTTCGTTATTGACGAACAAATAGTACCGACGTTTCCCCGTAATTACTCGAAAACCGTTACTGATAACCTTTTACTTCGTTTCTAATACGTAGGCCTACGTAGCAAATTTTGTGACCTCAGATAATGGGAATATGTATTGGGTTTTTTTAGAAACAATAAACTATTTAAGTCAACCGAATGAATAAAATTATACTTGGTTGAAATTACTTAGTTATTACTTGGTTGTCAGACAGCCGCTTATGAAAGTATAAATGAACAGAAGTCACTAAACGTTATTGTTTGTTATGTTGTCACTACCTGCAATTTATTGGATTAACTGCAATCTGGTGAATTATTTTTGTCAAATAAAACAATGGGTAGCCAAACGAGTTACTTTAAATCAACGAATTGCAAAATACGATTACTTAATGGTTGTAATCTATAAATGGCTGTTATACTACCGCCCATCGGACATTAGTATTCTACTGATGAGTACACTGTTGCATGTTATATGCATATTTTGTTTTCGCTTGCTAATTGCATATTATATTTTCGTCACTGTCGTTTCTCCATTAACACTTTACCTCTTCTGATAAATCCTTTATCTTCAGTGTTCGCTGATTCACGCATCTTCATATTTCTATATCGGTCGATTAATCTGTTCACATGCAGGTGTTAATATAAAAAACTCACAACTCCTTTGTCTAACTCCAATGTATACCGCTTTGTTTTTTGAGAGAGCACGTGCATGGGCATTCGTATCACTGAGTATGTTGAAACAATAAATTTAACGAAATGCATACGTCAGTAAACAGATAGATACTTGAAGTGACAGACTATTTTTTATTTTTTATTCAATAAAAATGTGTACACGGGTTCGCGAGCGCACGGATATATTATGTGTGTGAATACAGTATAATACACTTCTTTTGAAAGCCATTTTATTACATAACATATAACTTGCTATGTAATCTATGATAAAATATAATTGCATAATAAATTTATTAATATTCATTTATTATGTTATGCTAATCCGGTAATATAATTACAGCAAGAAATTGCAGGAGTTACTATATATTTTCCCATTTATTTATATTTATTTACAAGCCTTGTGTTTATGATTTGTATACGCATTATATTTATTTTTTTGTTTAATTACAAATTATGACAAAGATATGGTTACTTCAAATAGTTGAAGCAATGACTCAAATAGGCTTATTTCTTGTTACTACATTATATAATATTAATCATTACACCAAAAAAAAGGGACACACTTATATAAACTTAGTATAGTTCCTTTTCAAGATGTATTAATAAATTAATATTTTATAAATATATAACAAGATGTTTTTTGCGCACTTGAGACATGCTCATACACATGTGGCGACGATGAGCATACTGCATGTTCTCTACTAAGAAAAAACATTTTGATTCTACATTTATATAACACACACACACACACTCACTCACTCACACGCATATATATATATGATGTAAATTATAATAACCTTACGCGCCCGATGCGTGTGTGTACGCGCGCGAGCGTATGTATTATATTATATTATATTTAATTGGTATACAATGTTCAATAGATTTTGTATTACTGTCATCTTCAGATACATAAAAACAAAATAAATATGTACATATATTTATATATAATATTAATATAAATATTAAAAACCTTTTTACTTATTTTATTTTTACATATATGTAGATAACAAAAATTAAAAAACTGTCAAAAACTATATAATAATATGATAAAAATTAAATAAAAATATTCTAGTTATAAAATTATTTTATTTGCTACTCGATAATTTATAATTTAGTATAAAGAGATTGATAGGCCTATACGTCATTAACAATATATTATGTGTATCCTTGCTCTTACATTATGCATATATTAATACTTTTTGCTTAGAATATTTATGAAAGGAAAATTTTGTTCGGACAGGAAAAGTGAAGAATTTGAACGTGATTTCAAATTCTAACTCGTGAGTTTTCTGTAGAATTCATAACATTAAAATACATTATTTTCCTGTACATACAGGCTGACTCGTTGTTTCAAAGAACCAGTACGGGATTCAAACGTCCTGCATCATCAGAATCACTGTTCCTGTGAAAAGTACGTCAGGTTATATGCACAAGAAAATATGCAGTTTACATATAATTAGAGTTGTTTAAATTGTATTCAAAAATAACCCTCGCGTGTCTGTCTGTCTATTCGTCCGTCTGTCTGTCTATCTGTCTACAGTATCACATTAATACCAAAATTCAGTAAATAGAAAGAACAAACTTGTTCTGCAAGTAGGCCTACACCTCATTATACCACCTTATTCGCGTTTCGCAGAAATGATTTATATCATCAGAAGTTTATAATACAACGAATTTCTGATCTGTATTTCGATTGTTGTTTTGTTTTTTTTATTCGATCAGCTGTTTTGAGATTATACTAAAAAATTTAATGTTTAAATTTTTATTTCTTTTTATTGATATTAAAATTTTTAAAAATCAAATTGTTTCGTTTTTATTAGTAATCGTTCTTATCATTGTTATTGTGTTTATATACAATGAGATTTTCCCATAGTCTTTGTGTAATCTTTCTGTATAATTTGTATTTTTATTAGTTTAATGTTTTAAATGTCTGGAAACTGATGTTTATTATTTATAGAGCACGTGGCTACATTAATCAGGTTTTTATAAAAGTATTGTTTTGTTTGAGGAATCTATTTTCGTATTTTGAAACGTTGATTTCTTGAAGTCTTGTGAAAACCGATATTTATGAATTTTATATTAAATATTACGATGATATTTTGAGTATTCCTTGTAACTTATGATAAACCACAGTTCTGTTGTGCAAATCAATCTGCTCCATTTCACATATGTCCATGGTTACATTAATTTTTTCACCGTTTCAGGAGTGAAATCTAGCACAGATATGTATCAAATAATAATCTGACACATGCGGCTTTAAAAAAAAAGCTTTGGACGTTGTGTTTTTCTTCGTCTGTTTTATACAAATAAAGTGTATAAAATGCAGGCTAAATTTTTAGGTAGTTTTATAAAGTTACTATAAGAAAAAAAACGAGTGCGCGCGCGCGCGTGTGCACTTTTTAACATTCATATACCATTTTATGTAATATGTAAAGTACTAGTACACTATTTAGTTGATAATTATCTGCCGTCTGAATACCTATTATTAAATAGGTCGTACAGTATTTATCTATTCCGTATAAAAAGAAAGAAGATTAAAATATTATATGCTGAAGGGTGTATTTATCACCCAGTTTAAGGCTCGCAAATTTTTCTAGATTTAACCCGCATTTCATTTTCACCAGTGACAATACGTTTCGTCCGTTTACAGTGAGGCCTCCTCAATAGCCTAAGTGAGAATCAAACTGCAGTCGAGCTGTTGAGGATACCTCATCATAGAAACATGTGAAACTAAGAAAAATAAAACGTGCATTAAACGTAAAACGTTTTTTCAGTAAATCTCTGTTAGATTAAAAATACGAAATAATCTGACTATAAAACCGGTGAGCGCATTGACACCTCCTATACCTACAAACACATTTATATGCAAATTACTTGTATCATTACTCGTGAGTGTATTCATGTGTGCTTGCGCGTATGAGTGTGTAGAGAGAGGTTTACATCGTGTAAACATATTATAAATTAATAGTTACATACGAATCATCTGAACACCAGCAAAGTGATTTGTTGATCTGGGCGTAGTGTTCTGGATTGTATATCGCCGCATAAAAAGTCGCACAAAGAATGACAAAGACGTATAAATGAATAATACTTTTTGGAAACAATTGTGCTCTCTTGTACACTACACAAAATTAGATCAACATGTGTATCTTTAAAACCGATTAAAATTGTATTATAATTCGAACAATTATTATAATTATTTCTTTGTGGATCCAGATAAAATTATATTTTATAAGAATTAACGTTTTATTATATTATTCTCTATTGCTTTGTATTATTTTTTATTGCTTTACATTAGCCTTCACTTGTATTATTCTTTAATATTATGGTAGCATCGTCAGCTTATTGCATTTTCTAAATTTAATATTTTACGGTTTGCGGTATTGGTTTTAATAATCACAACTGTGAATGTTATAGACACGAAGGGCAAACATGAACAAATGAAGTCGAGAAGTTTCACAATTTTCACAAATAAAGTGACAGTAAAAAGTAATCAAATCACTTAATTAAATTAGTTTTTATTTAATTAAATTGTTTAAAAACGCATAATGATAACAAGCTAACTCACAAATCTTTTTAGACGAGAACTATTAAATATGTAAACACACCTGTCTTAACTACAATAGTTAGACTCTTTATTTACGACTACCATAACCTCAATTGCAACAATTAATTAAACAAAGGTTGTTGAAAAAATTCTAAGTATAGTATTTAAAGTATTATGACGCAATATTTCATTATTTACTTAATTATAACAATTTATTTTTTTAGGAATTCAAACGGCAAGAAATCGATATTTTCTATTGCCGCTCTGATAAAACGCAACAATACGGAAAGACAAATTTCACTAGCTCTACGTTTTTAAATTAAATATCCACATTTTATACAGATTAAAATAGTGAGAATTTTTAATTTATTGATACAAAGCAGTTAGAAATATAAATAATTTCTAACCTGATATACTGAGGCTTTCCAAATCCGATATGAGCCGCACCTGAGACAAGGTAGCCATGGTAACTTCCACAGCCGACTGTTGCGTTTTCGTTTACTAACTACTGACAGAAGCGCAGGACTGAGTCCCAACAATGCTATCAGCGAGACTGCACTGCGCATGTGCTCGTGGGCCTAGGTCACTGGCCTTGGGAGTTGCATTATACATCGCTAGTGCTGCGAAGTCACCAATAATTTATTCTATTTCCGTAAACTATTGTTCGGCGGTACTGTACTTTTTTGCCCCTAATAATAAGTTTTTGTTTGCTTTCACATCAAAACAATTGGAACATTCGTTAATATTAGTCACACTAGGAACCATAACCTATTAATTTAGTTTTCTTAATACGTTGTAGCTTACTAAGTTTGCTATCATTAGATCATTAAATGGACAGGGCGTCATTGTTACGCAACCTGAAAAACTTGCTAAAGACATTTTCGGTTAAAAAAGTTATACAGAAATTTAAAAAAGTACATTATACAATATTTAAAATGTAAACACTGAACAAAAAAAATTATTTACAAAGAACTACTGATAGAGAGGCATCTTATTAATTTTCTCACTAAATGGATGTAGTAATATCCGTGTACTGTTAAATTATAACCAAAACCAAATGAGCTCAGTGTTATATAATAACGGTATATTTACGTACACTTCCAAAATAGTGGAAAAAATTAATGTATAAACGTTTGAAATGAAAAATTAATCTTCAAACGGTGCTCATGATATCACTATGTCACTAAATTAAAAATGATACTTTCCCATAAAACTACCTGAACCCACAATACATTTTCGACATTTTGACAACGCCATAGTATCGATATCATTGTGTATCCGTTTTATAAAATAATTTTAAACATTTCCATGTTTCAAAATGTTTGTTGTTCTTTTTAATCTTAATTGCATTTTATTTTCATTGAATTGTTATGCAAAGAGTTTTTAACAATTTTATACGTTAAACCAACATTGTAGTTACAAAATATGATTACTTAGGTTAAATCATGAATAGTAACAAATACACAAAAACAATGTACACAAAAAATGATACTCGTTTTATTTTGCAGTAGACAATTCAAAGTAAGGGTCCATGGACTACCCCTTGAGACTTACTACGCTGGACTCCCACTGAGTAACAGAACTCACTTTTGCTTTAAATTTTAAACGTTTCACTACTACTTACTTTTCTCTGTAATCAATTTCTTTTTTGAAAATTATAAGCGAACTTTCACGAAGCGTAATTTCGATTATAATTGCAATGGGAGTCCCATAATGACCCTCAAGGGTAACCTTGCTCTTTTTTTGAGGAATGTATTTCCTGTACAATATAAGTAAGTATGTTTTATTTTTGTATGTTAACTTAACAACATTATATTTTTTCGCCTTACTCTGAGTTGCATATTGCTTGCGGTTTGTATCGTAAATTAAAGCGAATATGTATTTTTTTAGAGTTAATTGTTTTATTTATACATAAAGTCAACAACTTGTTATTTCTCTTTTTTTTACATCCCATATTCTTTTCACGACATCTTCTAAATACAGTTAGCTACATCTTTTGGTTTCTAAGTCCTTGCTATTCTACTCTGTTGCTTTCCAAAATTTTTGCGATAAATCGTTACACTCTTGGATATTGAAGCTCTGATAAGCTCGAAATGAGCGAAAATTGGTTCAGGCAATGAGGTAAGTTTTAACATTGAAAATGTTTATAAGGACGTGTCGCACATTTGCGGCCGATGGCTGGTGCGTTATCGAAAATGGGAACCGGTGAGTTTCCATAGAAACTACTTCTTTGTTGTCAATAACGTAGTACACATATAAAACTTCGCTTATGAATGCGACTACATTTAACTTATAATCTGTACATTGGTAAATGAAGAATGAATTCATTGATTGGCGAATGAAGAATGAATTCATTGATTGGTGAATGAACATAAATATATATATTTTTTAGATTCATTGAAGCATTTTCAATGCCCTTCTCTGTGCATTGCATTTATGCAATGCCTGTAAATTTTTTTTAATATTTATAGAAAATAATTGTGTTCCGTGTCGTACGTTAGGCCTACTTTATTCAGTGAAAATCCTATGATACGTTAGAAAATGTATTTTCGTAGATTTTATTTCTTGCAGTAACGTCCTTTTCTTCGTCACTAACCTTAAAACATGTCTTCCTCTCAGTCCAATTAATTCTTATATTTTTTTGCCAATTCTACATCCCTAATTCTTGGAGACGAGTTTTTTCCAACTCATACTTCCATAAAACGATGTGCCCCATGCCAATGCAAAAACTTCCCTTGTCTCTGTGCTTCTGTGCTTATTAATTAACAATTTTTTCTACCCATAATTTCGTGTTTTAAGAACTGTATCTACTTAACATCTGCTATCTTCATTAATTATTCTTCACTCACTAGGTAGCAGAACTGTTTTGCCTGTTCGAGTTATTAATTATATACTATAACATTTGCTTTGAGTTCTTCAACTAGCAAATCCTTAGTTTTCCTTCGATTTTATTTCATACTTTTAATGTTCATTTCATAATAGTCCCGTATAAAATAGTATTAAACTGCAGGCCTTGTATGTCTCTGAGTAAAAGCATTTCGAAATATGCAAAGAAGTACACGACATTCTTCAGTTTGTTGAGTCCCAGAGTCCCTTGAGAAATGTGCATCTTAAAATGCATTATCTCTAACATCATGTAATGTAAAATTTGTACATTTAGCGCGTACAGTTTATTAGATCACGTACTTTTAAATTGATCTTAATAGAATAGAAACATAGATTCACCAGTGAAATTCTGTTTCTGTAAATACCAGTCAGTTATTTACACGGTCTGTATCAGTCCGAACCAGGCATATTGTATTGATTCCTTCCTAACCTTCTTATAGTACATTAAGAAGGAATACAATATTAGTACATTACACAGTTCCTAGCCTTTGTCTACATTACAGATTTTCTGAATCTTTTATTACAATCAATTTTTTAATATCAGTAGGTAATTGGAATTTAAAGTACAGTGGATTAAAGGTGAAGGCATTAGTTCACCGCCTAAAAACAGTCCCCAAATCTTAATTACATTCTGTTAACCACAAAAAAACGGTAATTATAATATTAAGCTATATTAAATAATTTTTATTCGGAACTCATCTATATGAAATAATGGTGGCATGGTTTTATTTTAAAATTTCGTAGTCAGCAATGTGATGACGGACATCTATTTCTAGCGCACTCTTCTGTGCTCACCAAATGTTGGCTGCCTACAAACCGTTGATAATCGGTCACTAGTCAATCAACACACATTCTGACGCTTTCATGTTGTACTTACATCCATAATTATCACGCGCGTTTCACAAAATGTATTAAAATAAATATAAAGTTAGAAAATATATATTTTATTATATACGCGGATAGATCAAATTAACAGATTAAGAAATGAATATTGTTACAACACAAAAAGCCGCCCCAATACCAGAGAAAAACTATAATGAATTAACTAAGGAAAAGACAATGACTATGACGAGACAAATGACTATGACCCAACCCAAGTGATTGACCCAATAAGGGAAATAAAATGAGAAGGTACAAACTCAAATAATGATGAAAAAGGCACAAACAAATAATAAATGTCTATAACAAGTATTAAAATTAAATAATATAATCTCAGTTAAAGTACACTAACCAGAGTAATAGATATTATATGTTATTAATAACTCTATGATGATAAGTTAATCAAAACATAAAATTGTTAACAGACTAACTATCAATTGTGTATAAAACAATAAAAAACCCAAAAGTGAGAGATAAGTAGGAAGTGAAAGTGATTAACAGTGTAAGAGTTAGAAGTGAGTAAAAGAAATAAATATTAGGGAATAACCACTATTAACACTAAAGTACAGTAAAAAGGTACAAAGTGCAAGTGTAAGCCAAAATAGAGATAAACAACCAGAATTCTAAATCAGAACTCATATAGAAGTAAGAGTGAACAAGTAAATATAAAACACAACATATAGGTAAGGACACCAAAACCAGTGATTAACACTATAGTTTAAGGGTGAAAGGTACCAAAAAACTAAGAGTAACAAGAATATTGTTATTATAGTTAGAATTGATAGTAGATTAATAGTACAGTTGTATTCAGCATAAAAATCCCATGATGATATTAAGGAGGTCATCGTTATGAATGTTTAAATAGTAAAAATATATAGTAAATGTTAAAAGATGGATAGACAACTAATATAATAGTGTTAAATAAGAAAAAACTAAATAATATGAGTGCAAAATAAATAAAACATCCTATGTTAATAAAAATGTTCAAAGGGATAATTATCAAAATAGTATAGATGGTGTTATAAAAATATTCACCAAAATTGTTATTTGTTCAATTAAAAGATTGAAGAATTAAAAGATTTGTTTATAAGAAGGAATATGGCTGAAAAGTAAACAGACTATAAACCTAATTTTTGTGTTATGTTTTATAAGTAATATTAAATGATAAACAAGTTATAAGAAATGGCAATAGATATGAGTAATGAGATAAAATTTTACAAACATAATAATAATCATTAGAGTAAAGACAGAAAAATAAATAAGAGAATAACAGACAAGCAATGATTTTGTAAATTAATAAGAACATTCAATTATTGTAAAACAGCCCAAATTAATTCAAAAGGTAAATAAGACATAAGTGACACCAAGCAAAACATATGTAAATGAAAAATGATCTTCAATTTGTGTAAAATAAGAAGATATAGTCAATTACTACTTAGGCCTATAAAATGCCTAACTGTAGAAATCCAAAATAGACAAATTGTAAGAAATTAACTATTGTATTAGAAAATTCAGGGCGAGTAACTCATTAAGTACAATTAGTGAACCATGTTAAGATGTCAGAGTTAGATTAAAAACATAAAATAAGAAAGAAATGTAATAACATAATATTAACATTATTGTCAAAACTTTAATACATGAACAAACCCAGCTTTGTGGGATGTCAAAATGATATTTGATAGAAAATAGAAACAGTTGTGATAATATCTAATACATAGATAAGAAGACAGAAGAATAATAGCCATCAGAAAATATTTATTCATTTTGAATTAAAATTCAAATATTATAACAATAGACATAAATTTTATCAACCAATGAGAGTATAGACAGGTTGCCATAACAACGGAACGTTATTTAATTTAATTCCGTTATAAAACAATTAGTCCATTATTGACGATCAAGAGATACAGAAGCCAAACCATATTCGACTCAATTTTCAATTAAAATGATAATAAATACTTCAAAATTTAACGAGATGAGGATGCAAGAAGTCTAATGAAGAATTAGTTAACCCAACAGAGATAATAGACCAGATTTTAATGTTCAAAATTAATTATTTTATCCAAATTAACTGAAAAAGAAGCCAGATGCAATCCAAAATATAAATGATGGAAGATTGATGATCGTATCGACCCAACCTAACTAAGAACTAAGTGACTCTTCACCAGAATTCAACAAGATTTGTTAAGTATATCTGAACTACCCGAATTTACGAACTAAATTCTAATTAACTTTTCTCACAACACAAATAACTCTCACTCCGAACTTGGTAACTAAATTTCTTTCAAGGATTAATTGAGAATACATATTAACTTGTATGTGAACATAATTTTAACCTGTATACGAAGTACGAAATTATAACAAACACTTTTTAACACTTAAAAAACGAATTGTATTTAACTCTAATAGTATATAAGTACCATTGATGTAAGGTAGTGTACTTTATCATCTTATTAATATTTTTTCGTAATCAAAAGGACTCAATGATTGAACTATCTGTAGAAAATAAACATTGACGACAGCCATGTCGATTTAGAAACGCTTCAATCAACTTAGCCAACCTGAGAATATTGCCTATTTATTCCCGGAGCAACATTATTTAATAACAGTATAATTTTGTATCTAACTGAATAACTATTAACTATTTCACGTTAATAAACTAGTACTGAGTAGTAATAAACGTCCTTTATTTCATTATAAATTGTATTATAAAGTTTGTGTACTTTAGCGATGAGCAAAATTGTCTGCCAGCGTTAGACGTCGGCAGCACGACGAAATACAAGCGAGATTCAAATGCCCGCCAGTTGCGAGGGTAATTTGAATTAGTCATCACTGCATAGAACGACCGCTCAGTTTAACATTTTTAATTGTTTTCATAAACAATTTGGCGCCACCCGGGAAATAAATTTACTCATTAAAGGACAGGTAAGGATTACACTCGTGAGATATTGGTACTGGTAATTCGTGAGTTCGCGACGGACATCGTCAGCGTGGGAAATTAGAAAAAGTACGACTGTTAGAAATAAACACAAAGTAACGACTACAATATGTGGGGCTAACACACGATAAAACACACTTTTACAGAGACGATAAAGGTCTTATCGTTACAAATTGACGCCAACAACGTGTGGCAGAATAATTATAAACGTACATATACCGAGTACGACAGAGTTTTATCGTTACAATATGTAAATTAGTTTGCAAACCTAGGAAGACAACGGAAGACGGAAAAGAGAGCTAAACAAAATAATTAAAAAATAATGAAACAATTAACTTGCTTCATGCTCTGAAAGGCAAAATTAGTTAGAAAAAAAGTTGCACAAAAAACAAATTGGCAGTCTTCAATACCATATATAAGTCAACTCTTACTTATGTGTGTGAATCTTGCACATTGACGGGGAGAATGAAGAGTAAAATCCAAGCCCTTGAAATGAAATGTTTGCGTAGAATGAATGGTAGAGACAGTGAGGGATATGAAAAGTAGATATAAGAGAAGAGTTGGTAACAATATCGATATTGAAGAATAATCAAGAAAGACACTGGGGCCATGAGAAGATTGAGGAAGAACACCCTTATAATAAAGGAATGTCAGAATGCCTATAATGGGAAGCTAGATTACAATAAAGAGAGATAGAGGACCAAGAGAAAAAAATAGACCGGTAAAATAACAAGATTAATATTAAATAAAGGAAGAAAGTGAAATAGCAAAATTGAAGCTAACTGATAAAAATTGAAGAAACTGATAATAATCTTACACTCCTAATGTTTGCTGTATGTCCTGACATCGATTAGAAATGATAAAGAAGAAACAAAATTATTTTCTCTTTTAAGAAACATTAAGAATTGAAGTCTTGCATTTGAAAATTATTCGTTCTTGTATTGCTTTGTATTCTTATTTACCTACTGTATATAGGCCTATTCTATGTAGTAGATTTACAGTATGAATGGTATATTTTTTCTTTTGTGTTTGGATAATTAATTGACTGTGAAAAAAACTTGGTATTTTTGTAAACAGTAGCCTAACACCGAAAGGAACAAGGATTCGAGGACCCGAAGGCAATGGGAACGTCAATCCAAAACCGATTGACCGATGTTCAAAACTAACACAGCTGTTCTAGTATGCGCAGCGCAGACGACGAGCCAGGAACGCTGACCAGAGCAAATCTTGATCGAGACAGAATAAAACGAGGAAGACTCAGGAAAAGCATTAACATACGTAGAATGGACCGAGTTAACTTAGAAACTGAGGAAAAGATAATTAGAAAAAACCAAAGAAAAATCTAAATATCTAATAATTAAGTTTTGGAAATCATCGAAGGTAAGAAAAACTTTTGATAAAGTGCTAAAGGAAAATTTGTGGGATATAAAATAGTTGATAAATAAATATTTATATAAAAACAATTTGAATAATTTTAAAAATGTATAAGAATAATGTTAATTGTATCATAATCTAAAACAGAGGATCAGAAGCGTTTATAACAAAAAACGAGGGATCAGACCATCATTATTTGTAATATTATAATTGAGACTGTAAGATTATGTTCAATGAAAAGTAAAAAGTTCAAAGTAGGATATGTAAATTTGAAAAGTATAAACATTTTGTACTGGGCTCCACCGGATGATGTGGTACTGATAGCCGGAAGCGAAAAACAATTGCAAGTGAATTTGTATATATGAACACGGCATTAGAAGAGAAAGGAATGAGAATTAATAAGGATATAACCAAAGTGATGACAATTGTTGATGTAAATAAGATACAAAAATAGAAATTGAAGGGGCAATGGTAGATATTAGAATTTTGCAGTACCTGAAGGTGGAAATAATTGGGGAAAAAGTTCGTAGAAAGTGTAACGCTGAAACAGTACTATACTATCAACAAAAATTTCGTAAATAATCTCATATTACAATAGCCACAAAAGTAAAGGTATTACAGATAATTTCCAAACCTATCTTGACGTTTGTATGAGAGCTGAGTGAACGGCAGAAAGCAAAAAAAAGGCTGTGGAGAGGAGTAGGCTATCTAAGAAGAGTCATAGGAGTTAAAAAGAAGGACGCATGCGAATATTAGAAGAGATTAACAGATAAGTGTATATTAGAAAGAGACTTAGCTATACGAACTAGGTACGCGGTAAAATGTATTACTTTCTAAAAAAGCGACTCCCTTCGGGTTGTCGCACATTCTGGTTTCTCTTGAGCTGACTTATAAATCTCAGACTTTAAATGTTTGATAATAAATATTTGTTGTTATGAAGTTATTATCACAGATAAATAGTAACCTTTTTTTTTAGCAAAGTAAATTGCAATGTGTGAGCCATGGGTAGTTAATGCATGGTTAATGTTTTCAGATAATGATGAAGCAAATGTAATCAGGTATAGTGTGTAGAGTCACGTCGCGCCTACCATACTCGTAGTAATTCAGTTATTCAATACATTTTAATTAATTTCTCACGTTAGTGAATTGCTAAATCTATCCTGTAATTGCAATCTGGCTTGAACAAATAGCATAAAAGTCGGAATTAAGATGTAAGTAAACCAAAAGAAATCAGCATATCCACAAGAGATTCCAAAAGAATTTCATTTCCATACAGGATCAGTCGTTCGAAGTAGTACCAGAGTTCGCATATGTGGGAAGTAATATTGGTAAATGTGATTTATTTTTTGTACACAAAAAACGTAGAAATACTTTCGAAATACTGAACAACATTTAACGTTCAAGGACATGTTGCACGGCCGCCGTATATCGTATTTGAAACAAAGTGAGTGATAATATATAAGGTAGTAAAACGTACGAATTTGTATCCTAAAACTTAATATAATTTTACCGAGTGTACGTATCTCGTAGTTGATTATGTTTTATCCTTCAACTCGGTTACTAAATAATTTTGATTTTTATTTAATTTGATTAATTTGTATCTTTTTGTTTAATTAATGATGATTATTTTATTTATTAATAATTGCGATCTCCGTTAATTGAATGTTATTCACTTCGGAATCCTCTTGAAGTTCCGTAGCACTTCAGTAGACCTAAATTGTCTTTGTACAGTAAAGTGTTGTTTTGACAATGTTATTAAGTAATTATAAGTCTCACGTACCTTTGGTGTAGCACTGGTAGTTTAGGTCTGTCTGTACTGGTTGTTCAGATGGTCTGAGTCCGTTATAAAACTGTTAATTTGTCCAAACAGTATAACTGCACTGTTTGTAAGTAAGTGAGCTAAATTTATTTTACTTGGGCGCCATATGGAATATCTGGTGTTCATTCCATAAAATAATTTATTCAAAGAATAAAATAAATAAATTTAATTGATGTTTTGAAATTATTTCTTTGATTGAATAATTAAAATAATTTAATTAATTAATTTTCTTCTGGTTTGTTTACGTATTTAAACGGTTGGCGCTTCACACTTCCAAGCCGCCAACTTGACTGTTTGAGTGCCTTGAAATTGCAGCTCTTTTAATTGAGAAAAATAACTAATAATTGTTTCAATAATTGCTTACAACGTTTGTTAATTAACAATTTACTTGTTTATTGCTCACAACGTGCTTACTTTAACTTTATACATTCAATTTAACAATAAAAATGGATTACAATCTATCTGGCTTAAATCTCTCCTAACCCAGAAGGTTGTAATGATGACTCTAATTATTGGTTTGTTTATTTACAAATATTTCATACCTCAAGGGTGAATTCTTTATAACTGCAGAATAAAACAGTGATGCCTCGAGTTACGATGCTTTACATACGTTTAATTTAATAGGTTAGACACCTTTAAAAATTTAAATTGTTCAACGAAAAGTTCGTCTGGCCTCTACCAGTTTTGAGGTTAACTATGTTTAGCCTAGATCATTAATTATTATATCGGAATCGTATAATTCCTCTAGAAAAAAGTATAGACAATGCTTATTACTTCCATATTCCTTAAGGAAATGGAAGTATGGTGATGGCAAAAAAAATCGTGTTCGAGATTATTGCAGATTCTGATTGTACTACACTCAAAACATGAAAAAAAGTCGTTTTTCGAAAAGTGTCTGTGTGTGTGTGTCTGTGTGTCTATGTGTCTGTGTGTCTGTCTGTGTGTAGATTTTTTTTCTATGGCAAACGATAACTGCCGCAAATTCAAACAGAATCAAATAATTTTTTGCGTACAGCCCTGATTTGTAGAGAACTCACGACTTATTGTTTTTGGTGAAGATCGGTTGAGGGAAAGGGGTAGTTTACCGGCAACGGTTTTTTTTTATCAAGGGTAATTTTTTTTTTTGGCAAACGATAACAGCCGCAAATTCAAACAGAATCAAATAATGTTTCGCATACAGCCCTGAATTGTAGAGTTCACAAGATTTATTGTTTTTGGTGAAGATCGGTTAAGGGAAAGGGGTAGTTTACCAGTAACGTTTTATGTTTTAACAAGGGTATTTCCTATGGCAAACGATAACAGCCGCAAATTCAAACAGAATCAAAAGATTATTTGCATACAGCCCTAAATTGTAGAGTTCTCAAGACCTATTGTTTTTGGTAAAGATCGGTTAAGGGAAAGGGGTAGTTTACCGGCAACGTTTTTTTAACAAGGGTATTTTCTATGGCAAACGATAACAGCCGCAAATTCAAACAGAATCAAATAATGTTTTGCATACAGCCCTGAATTGTAGAGATCTCAAGGACTTTCGATTTTGGTGAAGATCGGTTAAGGGGAAGGGGTAGTTTACCTGCAACCTTTTACGTTTTAACAACAGTAAAGTACTTGAAAATTCATTTAAACTTTTTCAAACAATGGTAATTGTTAAAAATAAAATAATTTTGTTGCCAGGGAATAAAATTATATTTTTTTCATTTTAATGTAACTTATGTATGAGTTGATATCTTTATATATATAATTCTTCTGTACGTGTGTATGTCACTGAACTCCTCCATGTATAAAATAATATATCGTTCGTGGCAGGTAAGCATATCTCAGTTATGTAATGTTTACGTTTCCATTTTATTATTATGCCTACAGCAATAAAAAGGCAGGTAAGACACACACACACACAATTCACGTTATTTCTGGCCTCACTCATGTTTATTTTCTTACATTTGCACGCTTTTTAAATGGAAAGTGCCGAAACCCACACCAACATAACGCGTGCAAGCCGAAAAAAGTGGACATCAATTTGCTTCCTGTGGATCGCTGGGCAGTGTAACTGCACGTGTTTACAGAGGAACGATTCATAGACAGAATTTTCGTCTTTAGGGAATGAACCCTCTGCAAGATGCTGAGGGTCCATGAGTGACTTCGGAGCGCTCCTTCTTTTTGGCGTGTTTGTTCTGTGAAACATACACTGTAGATTCGCAGCTTTACTCTAAGCAACGCTCAATAGGAAATGTTGAAAATGTTTGTCCACAGTGTACCCTCATTCACACTAAACCTGCTCTGATGTTTTAATTACGGACATCATAATATTAAAACTTTGGAAACTTGAGCACTACTTAATGGAGATCAATCATTAACTTATACAAGCCATTAATTTTATGCATATTATATATATATATATATATATATGTGTACAACGTTATCGGCAACAAAGAAGTAGTTTTGTTAAAATTCTTTCCCGGGATATTTGGCGGTAGTTCAATGTTTTCTACAAAACCAGACGTTTCGGCAATGCCATCGACTTCCATCATCAGTGAAAATCGAGTGCGATAACGTGAGGTGGTATACGTTAGTGACCACAGTACTGTGGTTAAGGCTGAAGCAGTAAGTAGAAAGAAGTAGTTTCTATGGTAATATTTAATTTCGAAAATGATTTTAAATGTAAATCTTAGAATATGGAAGTCATGTATGGTTCTCCATACCGATTTTGTCTTATAGTATTAATGTTTTGCGTTAGTACATAAGTGTATTATTTCTTATACTAGTAACATAATATTCATACACTGTAATTATATATGGCACTGTACTACCTGTTTGATAATCGCTTAGGATTATTTTTTAATTCACTTTACGATCCTATACACTGATCGTACACTTCACTTTTTCGCGAATGAACGATTATAACTTCTTGAGATAAAATACTTGGTTAGGTAATTCACCTAACCTCGTTCTTTTTATTTCGCACAACTGGTAAAATGAACACTACTTGTTGTGATGCACTTTAAAAGGTATTTACTTCTTCACTGCTGTTGTTTAATAAGATTTGATGAAAATTTTGATCTGGAGTCCTGTAGTATCTGCTGGAATGGAATTTGACAAAATGTGTTTTGTTTACTCTTGCATCTGTATATATAGTCCGCTGAAAACGACGCTAGACAGCGACAATTAATTTTTCAAGTAATTTTCTGATTGGCTAAAAATGACGTGATGATGCGGTCATTCTATTTTTAGCTCTTACATAATTGTTTTAAGCGTGGGTTTTTCGTTGTTTTTGGTGTTCTTCGTACCCTTCCAAAATTCACAAAATTTATCATATCTATGTTTGTATCTCAGTTATACTAATTACAATTTTGGTTCTATTATTAGCATCGTATGCCTCGTTCCTTTCTGGTTATTTTGATATTAATAGCTGCCAGTTTGGATACATTTTTCATTAAATAAACTCTATCTTAATGAAAGCCTATCTTAAATATTATGTTGTTTTCAAATGTCTTCTGCTACACTTTGCAGATTCTATTTTTGTATTTTTAACATTTATCAAACTATCATTTTTCTCTCTTTTGAACACAATTATCTTATTGAAATTAACATATTATTATCTAAATTTGCTGTATCCAGCTGAACATTAACAATCTTTATAACATATTTGTTTATTATTATGTAATGGCTTCCTTACTCCATTATTACTTATTCAAAATTATTCTTACTTCCTACACTTATTATACTTGACGTTGTTTGGTGACTTACACCTTTTTACATTATTTTTATATCTCTATTTGTCTATACTCTGTATGGTCTCTTTATCATACACAACAAATTATTTTCATAATTTGTTTTGTCATCATTTGTTTGTTTATTAATTCAAGTTTAGGATTACTTTACTTCCTTCAGTATGGACTCCACATAAGTTGTTGTGAGTCATTATTTTGAGTTCTTATTATATTATTTATTATCCATTGAGTCATCTTAACTCATCTTATGCGATTCTCTTAGTTTACATAATTTATAATAAGGTTTTGTTCACGTTAACTGATAATACATCTTTCTACAAAATTTACCATTTTATAACATTTTTAAATACATATAGTTTTTACATTGTTGTTTACATTGAGATTAATTATTATTAGAACATATAACATTTGTTCTTTCATTAATTATTTTATCATCATTATTCATTATGCCTTAGCATACCCTTCTTTCAAGGTTAATCTAACATTGTGATTACACTTTTATTTTTACATTAATGGTTTATTTATTTTAATTCATCCATAATTCATGATTATCTACAATATATTTCCTTTTGTTTGTTATACAAATTATTATTTTTCATTTACTCAGCTCATGTGCTGTTTATACTACTTTAATACATGTTGTCAATATCAGTTCTTTCACCTTTAATTCTATTTATGGGGTATGACTTGTTTAATGGTTTCTTATGCTCACTTAACTAATCTATTTGGGAACTTGTCTCTGTCAATGTCTCAGTCAAATCGTCTGGTTATGTTGTAGCGTCATTGAATGCTAATACAGTAGTAGATTTGCTACTGGTTATCATCACTTCTGGTTGCTTAGTTGGTTGATTTTTATGGGACAGTTTGTACTGTTACAATAAGTCTTCAAATACACGCGTTAACACATACGCTACGCAGGATTTAGTCGGAACAAACACTGAGTGAAAATTATGAAGAGGAGTCAAATAGATACGTACTCACATTTCGAAAATAACTAGATAATACTCTTATAAAACAGTGGCTAATATGATTCAAAATACTTTATATTAAAACCCTAGAGAGAGAGAGAGAGAGAGAGAGAGAGAGAGAGAGAGAGAGAGAGAGAGAGAGAGAGAGAGAGAGATGTTACCTCAGAATTACATCGAAAACGGCTGTGAACGAATATTTTGTCTCGTCCCTAAATTTAGGCCTACATCTGAAATCATTTTATTTATCAAAACGAAAATATTAAAGAATATTTCAACATAAGTTAGGCGTGTAAAACAAAGGGATTCATTGTGCCCTAAATACGTTGTGTTTACTTAACAATAATAATTATGGTCATTAAAACGTCAATACTTTCAGTTAAATAATAACGACTGTCGAAGAAGGGTTGTACATTCTTGTCGCCATATAATTAGTCATTGTTTCTGTTACAGGACGTTACAAACCGTTATGAGTAGTTATCAATGCCACTCATATGGACGAGTGCATAAAATGTTTACTTTTACTCATTTAAATAATCACAACGATTACCACTGTTAAAATTTCGTAACTCGGTAGCAAGATTAAAAATTTATTTCAAATTAAAACGTCGATCTGAATAGACGCCTAATTCAGTCCAGTCCCATAACTATTCAAATAGTACAAATCTTCCCTCCATTATTTAATACTAAAGTTTTCAAGGTTTCATTATTTTTGTCACGACTAAGACCCAGGTAGATTACACACACACACACACAATTTCGTCGTATTTGGGAGGAAGGGCGGATCGAACAATGAAGATTTGGAGAAGAGGTACTAATCTCCTGGCCATTCTGGTCTTCGGCTTCCCTCTTGGGCAGTTCTCGTTGTGACGGCGACGAGAAGACAATGACATCAGTGACTTGACGAGTTGGACTATCCCCAAAGCGCTCTTGGGCCCGAAGGAATGGTATCAGCGTCCTATCGCTTCTGACTCTCTGGATAGTTTCTTCTATTGAAGTTCTACTCTGCATTCGTGGTTCAACGCCGCCGGAATTCTGCTTCTGTCTTCGTCAAGAATTCCTTTTGCCTGCAGTTTCTCACCGTATTCGGCCCCCATTCCAATTCACACACACACACACACACACACAACTACTACTACTACTCTAATGTTTTAATTGTGGCAACCATAAAATAAAACTTTGAAAACTTAAGTATTATTAGTGGAGAATAAACAATAATGTCTTTATAGAGTGCAAACGATGCGATAGTTATAGCAGCTATACTGTAGTTGTGTTCCTAAGACCTAAGCCTTAGCTAGAAGGAAGACAATTGAGTTAGTGAGGACATCAAGGTATCAAAGGGGTAAGACTAGCGTAAAGAATTTGATAAGCTGAAAATGAGAAAAATTAAAAATATGGAGACCTACACAAAGCTGGAGTTAACTCCATAACTGGTAATATGGGTTGAAGTGAAGAGACTGGGAAAGGAAATAAGTAGTGGAAAAAGAGTGAAATAGTAAAATGTACAGTAAACCATTACAATATATGCAGTTTTGTTAGTTTAATTAGCAGCCATCTTAACACCAACTTTGTCACTACTTATTGCCACACTCGTCAAGAACGAAGTATTTAGCAGTGTGGCAATAAGTAGTGACAAAGTTGGCACTACAATATAACAGGGTTTTGGAACCACACACTTACTTATACCTTAACCTTCTGCCTGGGGAGTCGGAGAGAAGACGATTCTTCTCCTTCTACTTCCCTCTAACTTGAGCCCAATCTTCTGGATGCCAGGCAACTCGTCTTTACTTGGACGTTCTGGTACTTCTTGTTCTCGTCTCCCAAATTTCTTTCGGTCTTCACTCCTCATACACTCTCGCGACATTGATAAAACCATTTCAGTTACTACGCATTAATTTTTTTCCAAAACTCTTGAATCTTTCGCAGCTCTCTCATATGTCTCCACCCATGTCTCTATTACTACTCTGTGTGTGTGTGTGTGCGTGTGTGTGTGTGTGTGTGTGTGTGTGTGTGTGTGTGTGTGTGTGTGTGTGTGTGTGTGTGTGTGTGTGTGTGTGTGTGTGTGTGTGTGTGTGTGTGTGTGTGTGTGTGTGTGTGTGTGTGTGTGTGTGTGTGTGTGTGTGTGATTTATATTGTATAATTTATATTAGATGTAATATATACAATATACTATTTATGTACATTTATTGTGCATAATATAATACAAATATAAATATATATTTATGAATATTGTAGCGTGACAGATAATCCACACAAATGCATTACTCAATGATCATTAATAAAGCTCTAATATATGGAATATCCAGATGAGAATTAATTAAAATGCACTGTTTAATAATATATTCACAAGAAAGGTTGAATAAAGAAAATTTCTGCAAATAATATAATATAATACAAATTTAAAAACCCAGAAAACTAAAAATGATAATAACAAAATTACCCAGGTAAGATAGAAGCAGGCAATTAATATACCCCGTCAAAGAAACCAGACCAGAAGAAACGAAGGCATACACGGCGAAAAACTACAGAAGAAGGAAGAATAGTCAAAACTACCACTACAGAAGACAGAAGAAAGAAGAATAATTAAAACTACTATTACTGAAGAAAGAAGAACAATCAAAGATACTGAAGACAGAAGAAAGAAGAATAATTAGAACTACTATTACTGAAGAACGAAGAAAGAAGAACAATTAAAGATACAGAAGACAGAAGAAAGAAGACTAATTAAAACTACTACTACTGAAGAATGAAGAAAGAAGAACAATCAAAGATACAGAAGACAGAAGAAAGAAGACTAATTAAAACTACTACTACTGAAGAATGAAGAAAGAAGAACAATCAAAGATACAGAAGACAGAAGAAAGAAGAATAATTAAAACTACTATTACTGAAGAAGGAAAAACAATTAAAACTCAAAGAAGAAAGAAGAACAAACTAAATCTAATGAAGAAAGAAGAACTAATTAAAACTACTATTACTGAAGAATGAAGAAAGAAGAACAATCAAAGATACAGAAGACAGAAGAAAGAAGAATAGTTAAAACTACTATTACTGAAGAAAGAAGAACTAATTAAAACTACTATTACTGAAGAAAGAAGAACAATTAAAGCTACTGAAGACAGAAGAAAGAAGAACAATCAAAGCTACTGAAGACAGAAGAAACGAAACTAATTAAAACTAAAGAAGAAAGAAGAATAATTAAAACTATTACTACTGAAGAATGAAGAAAGAAGAACAATCAAAGATACAGAAGACAGAAGAAAGAAGAATAGTTAAAACTACTATTACTGAAGAAAGAAGAACTAATTAAAACTACTATTACTGAAGAATGAAGAAAGAAGAACAATCAAAGATACAGAAGACAGAAGAAAGAAGAATAGTTAAAACTACTATTACTGAAGAAAGAAGAACTAATTAAAACTACTATTGCTGAAGAAAGAAGAACAATCAAAGCTACTGAAGACAGAAGAAAGAAGAACAATCAAAGCTACTGAAGACAGAAGAAACGAAACTAATTAAAACTAAAGAAGAAAGAAGAATAATTAAAACTATTACTACTGAAGAATGAAGAAAGAAGAACAATCAAAGATACAGAAGACAGAAGAAAGAAGAATAGTTAAAACTACTATTACTGAAGAAAGAAGAACTAATTAAAACTACTATTACTGAAGAAAGAAGAACAATCAAAGCTACTGAAGACAGAAGAAAGAAGAACAATCAAAGCTACTGAAGACAGAAGAAAGAAGAATAATTAAAACTACTATTACTGAAGAAAGAAGAACAATCAAAGCTACTGAAGACAGAAGAAAAAAGAACAATCAAAGCTACTGAAGACAGAAGAAACGAAACTAATTAAAACTAAAGAAGAAAGAAGAATAATTAAAACTATTACTACTGAAGAATGAAGAAAGAAGAACAATCAAAGATACAGAAGACAGAAGAAAGAAGAATAGTGAAAACTACTATTACTGAAGACCGAAGAAAGAAGAACAATCAAAGTTACTGAAGAAAGAAGAACTAATTAAAACTACTATTACTGAAGAATGAAGAAAGAAGAACAATCAAAGATACAGAAGACAGAAGAAAGAAGAATAGTTAAAACGACCCATATAAAACAAAAACCCCATAGGGAAAGAACCCCCAAAAAACCCCAAAATCAATGAATGCCCAAAAAAGAAAGTATAACACATTAAAAAACCATATCACTGTAAAACTGACAAAAAACTAAAAGTGTTAGCTGTAGTAAATATTAGTGCATTCGAAAAGTTATTGTGTAATGTGCATAAACAAATCTTCACAGTTCCCCCATGGTTGAATATTTCATATTAAAAACTAGAAAAAGACTAGTAAATATAGTAATAATTTACCATGGAAAGGTGTAAGTGATCAAATTATAACTAATAAACTTTAAGAAAGGTGCATGAGTAGCAGTACAAAGTAACAAACTTTAAGTTTTGTGAACAGTGCCTACTTTGATAATGAAGTAGTAATTTTACTAATAAAAAGCTACTAAAACTGTATGAACATTCCATAGAATGGAATATAACTTAGATAGCCAGGATTATACTTTAAGAGAGGGCATAAATCTTATAAAATGGGGAATTACAGAACTAACTGTTTATGATGGAGTAGTAGAAGGTATTAACAATTATATATGGATCCAAATGTGGGGTTCTAATTAAATATAGCATTTAGATAAGTAAGGGTTAGTCATAAGAAATACTAGTATTATAATTGTTATTTTATTGTTCATGTTAATTTAGGAATGCATTATCTAAAATTAGATAACATTCCAATGTGGTAGAAATACTTTTTATTATGTTATTAGGTGATATACCAAAACAATGTTATTAAGAACACCAGTTTTATATATCTGGGTGTTATATTTTATTGTATAATCTATAATTACTGTTATGCCAGATCAGAGAACTAATTTTTAATCAAATATATCAGAGTCAGAAGTCAGAGAAGGAAATAAAATAATTACATTAGTAAAACATTCTGCAAATAGCCACAATTCAAATCTAGGCAATATAATAAAGTTAAAATGCAGAATAATTAATAAACCTAATCTTATAAACCAGTCAAACTGACAATATTTAGGCAAGATACACCCAACATATTAAATACTATTTAAATAAGGCTTTCTAAAGATATGGTCATTCTATGAGTAAAATTATTTATTTGTATAATGAAATACCATTTGAAACTGAAATAGGTTCACTAACTTTATCAGAAGGGGAATCATATACAACTGAATTATATGAAAAAACCATCATTAATATACTAAATTGCAATAAAATAAGTGAGAATTGATAATTATACAAATTTCAGATTTCATAGAATAATAATTATATTAGTTAAAATGGCTATTATTTACATAGAAGACAGGGAAGTATAATTTTAGGCCTACCTCCCAAAAAATTATAAGAAATAATTTTCAGATAAAACTTTGTAATACTAACTTAATTACTATCAAAATAAGTAGAATAGAATAGTGAAAACGAATATGTATTTTATATTTCAAACAGTTAAGTAATAACGAATTTACTTTATAAGCATAGTGCACGAAATTAAAGTGTGTCGGAAGTTATGGCAATTTTAAACAATGTCTTTTTAATATTAAATTGGCTAAGACGTTTCGGATGACGAAGGAAATCCACGCAGTTCATTATTATACATTGAAGAGCACACTTTACGTGAATATTTTATAAAACCCAACCTTAATGGCGATTACGTATAACTAAAGTTCGGAATCAGTTTTTGTGTAAAAATTAAATTTTAAACTATTCTAATCATTGTGAAGTGGTGAAGTTGCCCTATGAACTACATAACACCTATAAACAGCATCACATATCACTATTTAAACGAAATAACACTGGAATCACACCAAATACCAAGTGAATATTCGAGGTTAAACGGACACACATAAACACCAATTGATCTACTTATTTAACAACATTTTTACACCCAGTGACTCTTCCATCTTACTCCAGTGACATTAAACTATACCCAAGAAGAGATTAAACGAGTACGAAGAGGATTTAATCGCAGAAGGAACATATTTATTCCACAAGTACTTTGTCAATGTTAGAAGGTGAAATCCACGCATGCGCCAGACGGCCACTTTGACTGATCTCATCAACACAACCAGTCGACTGTTTGCTGAACTGTGGTGAATAGAAATTATATATAAACTTTTATTATTACTAATTACCATTCTATTGTTTAATTTTAATACATTTTCAGCATTGTAAGTGTTATACTTTCTGACCCTGACCTTCTCTGGTTTTTTTATAAATAACCGTTAAAAGAACCTATATGTGTATAATACCAATATAAAAGTCATAGATCGACCGGACCTGAGTGAGTCGATACGGCATTATAACATTGTTTTCAATTAAGCAAATTCATTATTTTGTTGAATAAACGCTTGTTATCCAGTGAATTGAATTTGATTTCTTTAATAAAGGAATATAACCATTAATTAATAAAGAAAACTCGACAACCTTTAAAGGCAATATATGCGAATTACAACCTTTCAAGAGGAAGAAGAAGAGAGCTGTTCGCGCCTAATTCAAAGGGGATTGTCTTTTTAATAAATTTAACGAAGGGAAGATCATTACTAGAAGACACACCATACCATACTATTTATAATTACAATCAATAATCTCAATTTATTACTAAATTTTAAGAATATAAACACCTCGAAAACAATTATTTCAGAATTATAAAATTATATCACATTTCAAATTGCTACAACAACAACATACACCAAGAACATTTGATAACAGCATTATTTAGGAATATTACCAAATCGACGTCTCCCGGAGCGGAACGTCATTACTACACCTACGCACCATAAAAGTCAATCTGGGTAATATTATACCAGAACACCATTACAATTACAATTATATATTACCAAAGTGAAGACCAGCAGAGAGAGCCGAATGAAGACTAGAAGACATCATCTATATTACTACACACAATAGTGAGAGTACAATTCTCATACAACTACACATATTTTTATATTTGTATATTTTGTAATTTACATTTATATTACAAATTTGGCGAACCCAACTTGTGGGGCTTGATTACATCAGAATTTTAGAACACCATAGAACAGTAACACACCGTTATATTACAAAATTGGCTAGCCCAACCAGTGGGGCTTACAGGTGAGCACAATCTACATACATCAACCTTTTATTTATTTTATTATACCCACACAATTTACACATATATATTACAAAATTGGCGTCCAACTAAAGGGCTGTAATTAGGGGTTGAAATTACTGTAATTACTTACCCAATTCCTAATTCAGCTTGGCAGCGGTTAGTCAGCCAGGGAATCAGGGAAAATAATGCGTCGTGCCACATCAAAGAAGAGAGCGGCGGAGGCCGAGAAAGAACTCGATATGGAGGATAAGGAGGCGACCCCAGTGGAGGACGTGGAAAGGATATTAGAACGGGTGGAACGTAAAAAACCAGCACCACTAGAGGAACAACCCGAAGCGCACACACAAACAGGGGAAATCGATGTCCGGGAGGAACGAATAAGACAACCCGAGAATCGACCACGAGAAGAGAATAGTAACATGCAGGAGATGTTCAGGATAATGATGGAGAAGATGGAAGAAAACAGCAAGAAGATGGAAGAAAACTTGAAGAAGGACAACCAAGCAACAAAAGAAGAGTTGAAGAATGATAACCAATCGTTAAAAGAAGAATTGAAGAAGGACAACCAAGCAACCAAGGAAGAATTAAGTAAGAAAATGGATTCTACTACAGAAGAAAATAATAAAAGATTAGAAGATTTGAAGAATGATAACCAATCTTTAAGGGAAGAATTGAAGAAGGACAACCAAGAAACAAAGGAAGAATTGGGCCGTAAAATCGAAAGGACCAATAAGAGAATTGAGGAAACCAGTAAAAAGGTGGAAAAGAAAATGGAAGAAAATAAGAAGAATTTGGAAGAAAAGATGGAAGAAACCAATAAGAAAATCGAAAGTGATCATCAACAGTTAAGGAAAGAGTTAAGAGAGGACTACCAACGGTTAAGAGAAGAAATAAGGGAGGATAACCGACGATGGCATAAGGAAATGAAAGAAGACAGGGAAGAGGAAAGAAGGGATAGAAAAGAATACAGACAAATCTTGAAGGAAGGTTTGAGTGAAATAGATAAAAACGTCACATCCTTGGATGAAGAATTGGATAAGACACTGGACAACAGCAAACCAGAACGAAAGGAAATACCAAACAATAAAACAATGGAGCCAGTGATAGTGTTACCTGAAAAGAAAACGAACGGGAAGAAAGAAAATACTAAGGATATGGAAGTGAAACAAAAGAGAATGAAAAGAAGACATCCAAAGAAATTAATGAAAACAAGGGAAGAAATGGAAAGGATGAACCATGGTTTATTTGATAATGATAATATCCCTATTACCAACAATGAAGAAATCGTGAGTTCCAGAAATTATGGAAATAGATTGATGGTAATCTCAGAAATGGTTTACCAGCAGACAGTAGTTTACCACGGGGAAGTGATCAGAGGTAAATGGAATACAACAGGGATGGAGATATATGGTAGATTGTCAATGGTATCATTGATCATTGATGGACCAGAGACGTACTGGTATATAAAACACTATGATAGAGGGAGCCGAATAAGCTTAGCAGCCAACAAAGGAATAGCAGCTAGGAAAATGAAATACAAGACAAAGGCCAGAGATATCACTAGTACCGGAACGATGATGAAGACTATGGTCATCCGGACAATGAGAGCAAATGAAGTGACAGACTACGGTTAAGTCTAATACCATACACCTCCACAAAAAGGGACTGATGTTATGATAACCGGCAACGGCAAAAAACTACGTCAAAGAAAAAGAAATTATGAGCAACTGTCCAACCTAATAAAAATCTTCAACCTGGGTATATAAAAGAAAAATAATTATAAGAAGTACATTTGAAATAAAGAAAAGAAGAGAGCTAATACCATATTTAGGGTAATAATATGATATGTTAACCATATTTATGAAAAAATATTATGAGTAATTGAATGTATGGAAGAAATAATATTAAAGTAAAAATTCAAAAATGAAGTAATGCCTACTTACTACCTATTATTTAGAAAACCATTTATGAATCAAGAAGAAAATTAATTTTGAATTAAATCTCAAAATTCAAAAATGAAGTAATGACTACTTACTGCCTACCATTTAGGAAACAATTTATGAATCAAAGAGAAAATGAATTTTGAATTAAATCATCAAAATTCAAAAACCCAAGTAAAAACAATTTACTACCTTATTTTAAAAACAACTTTTAGAAATGAACAAGGAGAAAAAGAATTTGGATAACACATTACAAACAATTATATATGGGACCAATTCTGAAAAACTTTCCAGAATAAAGAAATGGCAATACAAACCACTGATACCATTTAAATGAATAAACTTATTGTGAAGTGAAATTAATGAGAATTTTATGTCAAATAAACAGAGATATTAAACATATGACATTAATAATAAAGAGTGCATTTGGATAAAAAGCAAGAGCAGAATAAAATTTTAAAAAAGAAAGAAAAAACCATATATAAATAAGTCCATAAGAAAAAGATGATCATATATAAATGTCAGTTATAAGAAAGACAATTAAAAGAGTAATTGAAAAAACATAATACTAGTGGAACGATTCACAAGAATTAATAAAGGAACAAAAATATAATACAAAATATATGCTACCAATGACCAGAAGGAGATTGTGATAACAGTCAAAAAATGACAGAGAATTAAAAACTTTACACTGAATAATAAGTGATGATTATATTATACCAGCTTCCAATCACAAGGAGAAATAAAATGCCAGCAGAGCTAACCATTGAGAAAAATAACTGAGATAGAGATTCACTAAGATAGATATATAAATAGATCTGTTCGTATACGAAGTGAAATATCCAAAGATATTTAATTTTTTTTTTTTAATAGTCATAAGGTGGACTATTCTTATATAATTTTATTAATGACTGTCTGAGATAAGTCCAGCAGTATTATTATGTATTGGTCAGAGATGATTTACCTCTGTAATCAATAAATGACGTAGTATGGCCAGCAGAGTGAGATGCCTACAGAGCCCCTCTGGACACTGCCCCAGCTAACGTGTTAGGGAATTTTAGGGAATAAATATCCCAAGGATAAAGAAACGAGTTAAGAAGAAAATGGAAAAATAAAAAATAACGAACCTCAGATGACTATTACTATCAGTAAGAATCCAGTTAATAATGAAATATAGATAAGCTCAAAAATATAGGAGAAAAAATTTTTAGAAATGTGAAGGAAGTAAAGAAATATAATTTATAATATAATGTCATAAGCAATTATTTCAGACAAACTAAGTATGATCTGAACTAATCACTTCTGGAAGAGAGCAATCTGTAGCGTGACAGATAATCCACACAAATGCATTACTCAATGATCATTAATAAAGCTCTAATATATGGAATATCCAGATGAGAATTAATTAAAATGCACTGTTTAATAATATATTCACAAGAAAGGTTGAATAAAGAAAATTTCTGCAAATAATATAATATAATACAAATTTAAAAACCCAGAAAACTAAAAATGATAATAACAAAATTACCCAGGTAAGATAGAAGCAGGCAATTAATATACCCCGTCAAAGAAACCAGACCAGAAGAAACGAAGGCATACACGGCGAAAAACTACAGAAGAAGGAAGAATAGTCAAAACTACCACTACAGAAGACAGAAGAAAGAAGAATAATTAAAACTACTATTACTGAAGAAAGAAGAACAATCAAAGATACTGAAGACAGAAGAAAGAAGAATAATTAGAACTACTATTACTGAAGAACGAAGAAAGAAGAACAATTAAAGATACAGAAGACAGAAGAAAGAAGACTAATTAAAACTACTACTACTGAAGAATGAAGAAAGAAGAACAATCAAAGATACAGAAGACAGAAGAAAGAAGACTAATTAAAACTACTACTACTGAAGAATGAAGAAAGAAGAACAATCAAAGATACAGAAGACAGAAGAAAGAAGAATAATTAAAACTACTATTACTGAAGAAGGAAAAACAATTAAAACTCAAAGAAGAAAGAAGAACAAACTAAATCTAATGAAGAAAGAAGAACTAATTAAAACTACTATTACTGAAGAATGAAGAAAGAAGAACAATCAAAGATACAGAAGACAGAAGAAAGAAGAATAGTTAAAACTACTATTACTGAAGAAAGAAGAACTAATTAAAACTACTATTACTGAAGAAAGAAGAACAATTAAAGCTACTGAAGACAGAAGAAAGAAGAACAATCAAAGCTACTGAAGACAGAAGAAACGAAACTAATTAAAACTAAAGAAGAAAGAAGAATAATTAAAACTATTACTACTGAAGAATGAAGAAAGAAGAACAATCAAAGATACAGAAGACAGAAGAAAGAAGAATAGTTAAAACTACTATTACTGAAGAAAGAAGAACTAATTAAAACTACTATTACTGAAGAATGAAGAAAGAAGAACAATCAAAGATACAGAAGACAGAAGAAAGAAGAATAGTTAAAACTACTATTACTGAAGAAAGAAGAACTAATTAAAACTACTATTGCTGAAGAAAGAAGAACAATCAAAGCTACTGAAGACAGAAGAAAGAAGAACAATCAAAGCTACTGAAGACAGAAGAAACGAAACTAATTAAAACTAAAGAAGAAAGAAGAATAATTAAAACTATTACTACTGAAGAATGAAGAAAGAAGAACAATCAAAGATACAGAAGACAGAAGAAAGAAGAATAGTTAAAACTACTATTACTGAAGAAAGAAGAACTAATTAAAACTACTATTACTGAAGAAAGAAGAACAATCAAAGCTACTGAAGACAGAAGAAAGAAGAACAATCAAAGCTACTGAAGACAGAAGAAAGAATAATAATTAAAACTACTATTACTGAAGAAAGAAGAACAATCAAAGCTACTGAAGACAGAAGAAAGAAGAACAATCAAAGCTACTGAAGACAGAAGAAACGAAACTAATTAAAACTAAAGAAAAAAGAAGAATAATTAAAACTATTACTACTGAAGAATGAAGAAAGAAGAACAATCAAAGATACAGAAGACAGAAGAAAGAAGAATAGTGAAAACTACTATTACTGAAGACCGAAGAAAGAAGAACAATCAAAGTTACTGAAGAAAGAAGAACTAATTAAAACTACTATTACTGAAGAATGAAGAAAGAAGAACAATCAAAGATACAGAAGACAGAAGAAAGAAGAATAGTTAAAACGACCCATATAAAACAAAAACCCCATAGGGAAAGAACCCCCAAAAAACCCCAAAATCAATGAATGCCCAAAAAAGAAAGTATAACACATTAAAAAACCATATCACTGTAAAACTGACAAAAAACTAAAAGTGTTAGCTGTAGTAAATATTAGTGCATTCAAAAAGTTATTGTGTAATGTGCATAAACAAATCTTCACAGTTCCCCCATGGTTGAATATTTCATATTAAAAACTAGAAAAAGACTAGTAAATATAGTAATAATTTACCATGGAAAGGTGTAAGTGATCAAATTATAACTAATAAACTTTAAGAAAGGTGCATGAGTAGCAGTACAAAGTAACAAACTTTAAGTTTTGTGAACAGTGCCTACTTTGATAATGAAGTAGTAATTTTACTAATAAAAAGCTACTAAAACTGTATGAACATTCCATAGAATGGAATATAACTTAGATAGCCAGGATTATACTTTAAGAGGGGGCATAAATCTTATAAAATGGGGAATTACAGAACTAACTGTTTATGATGGAGTAGTAGAAGGTATTAACAATTATATATGGATCCAAATGTGGGGTTCTAATTAAATATAGCATTTAGATAAGTAAGGGTTAGTCATAAGAAATACTAGTATTATAATTGTTATTTTATTGTTCATGTTAATTTAGGAATGCATTATCTAAAATTAGATAACATTCCAATGTGGTAGAAATACTTTTTATTATGTTATTAGGTGATATACCAAAACAATGTTATTAAGAACACCAGTTTTATATATCTGGGTGTTATATTTTAATTGTATAATCTATAATTACTGTTATGCCAGATCAGAGAACTAATTTTTAATCAAATATATCAGAGTCAGAAGTCAGAGAAGGAAATAAAATAATTACATTAGTAAAACATTCTGCAAATAGCCACAATTCAAATCTAGGCAATATAATAAAGTTAAAATGCAGAATAATTAATAAACCTAATCTTATAAACCAGTCAAACTGACAATATTTAGGCAAGATACACCCAACATATTAAATACTATTTAAATAAGGCTTTCTAAAGATATGGTCATTCTATGAGTAAAATTATTTATTTGTATAATGAAATACCATTTGAAACTGAAATAGGTTCACTAACTTTATCAGAAGGGGAATCATATACAACTGAATTATATGAAAAAACCATCATTAATATACTAAATTGCAATAAAATAAGTGAGAATTGATAATTATACAAATTTCAGATTTCATAGAATAATAATTATATTAGTTAAAATGGCTATTATTTACATAGAAGACAGGGAAGTATAATTTTAGGCCTACCTCCCAAAAAATTATAAGAAATAATTTTCAGATAAAACTTTGTAATACTAACTTAATTACTATCAAAATAAGTAGAACAGAATAGTGAAAACGAATATGTATTTTATATTTCAAACAGTTAAGTAATAACGAATTTACTTTATAAGCATAGTGCACGAAATTAAAGTGTGTCGGAAGTTATGGCAATTTTGAACAATGTCTTTTTAATATTAAATTGGCTAAGACGTTTCGGATGACGAAGGAAATCCACGCAGTTCATTATTATACATTGAAGAGCACACTTTACGTGAATATTTTATAAAACCCAACCTTAATGGCGATTACGTATAACTAAAGTTCGGAATCAGTTTTTGTGTAAAAATTAAATTTTAAACTATTCTAATCATTGTGAAGTGGTGAAGTTGCCCTATGAACTACATAACACCTATAAACAGCATCACATATCACTATTTAAACGAAATAACACTGGAATCACACCAAATACCAAGTGAATATTCGAGGTTAAACGGACACACATAAACACCAATTGATCTACTTATTTAACAACATTTTTACACCCAGTGACTCTTCCATCTTACTCCAGTGACATTAAACTATACCCAAGAAGAGATTAAACGAGTACGAAGAGGATTTAATCGCAGAAGGAACATATTTATTCCACAAGTACTTTGTCAATGTTAGAAGGTGAAATCCACGCATGCGCCAGACGGCCACTTTGACTGATCTCATCAACACAACCAGTCGACTGTTTGCTGAACTGTGGTGAATAGAAATTATATATAAACTTTTATTATTACTAATTACCATTCTATTGTTTAATTTTAATACATTTTCAGCATTGTAAGTGTTATACTTTCTGACCCTGACCTTCTCTGGTTTTTTTATAAATAACCGTTAAAAGAACCTATATGTGTATAATACCAATATAAAAGTCATAGATCGACCGGACCTGAGTGAGTCGATACGGCATTATAACATTGTTTTCAATTAAGCAAATTCATTATTTTGTTGAATAAACGCTTGTTATCCAGTGAATTGAATTTGATTTCTTTAATAAAGGAATATAACCATTAATTAATAAAGAAAACTCGACAACCTTTAAAGGCAATATATGCGAATTACAACCTTTCAAGAGGAAGAAGAAGAGAGCTGTTCGCGCCTAATTCAAAGGGGATTGTCTTTTTAATAAATTTAACGAAGGGAAGATCATTACTAGAAGACACACCATACCATACTATTTATAATTACAATCAATAATCTCAATTTATTACTAAATTTTAAGAATATAAACACCTCGAAAACAATTATTTCAGAATTATAAAATTATATCACATTTCAAATTGCTACAACAACAACATACACCAAGAACATTTGATAACAGCATTATTTAGGAATATTACCAAATCGACGTCTCCCGGAGCGGAACGTCATTACTACACCTACGCACCATAAAAGTCAATCTGGGTAATATTATACCAGAACACCATTACAATTACAATTATATATTACCAAAGTGAAGACCAGCAGAGAGAGCCGAATGAAGACTAGAAGACATCATCTATATTACTACACACAATAGTGAGAGTACAATTCTCATACAACTACACATATTTTTATATTTGTATATTTTGTAATTTACATTTATATTACAAATTTGGCGAACCCAACTTGTGGGGCTTGATTACATCAGAATTTTAGAACACCATAGAACAGTAACACACCGTTATATTACAAAATTGGCTAGCCCAACCAGTGGGGCTTACAGGTGAGCACAATCTACATACATCAACCTTTTATTTATTTTATTATACCCACACAATTTACACATATATATTACAAAATTGGCGTCCAACTAAAGGGCTGTAATTAGGGGTTGAAATTACTGTAATTACTTACCCAATTCCTAATTCAGCTTGGCAGCGGTTAGTCAGCCAGGGAATCAGGGAAAATAATGCGTCGTGCCACATCAAAGAAGAGAGCGGCGGAGGCCGAGAAAGAACTCGATATGGAGGATAAGGAGGCGACCCCAGTGGAGGACGTGGAAAGGATATTAGAACGGGTGGAACGTAAAAAACCAGCACCACTAGAGGAACAACCCGAAGCGCACACACAAACAGGGGAAATCGATGTCCGGGAGGAACGAATAAGACAACCCGAGAATCGACCACGAGAAGAGAATAGTAACATGCAGGAGATGTTCAGGATAATGATGGAGAAGATGGAAGAAAACAGCAAGAAGATGGAAGAAAACTTGAAGAAGGACAACCAAGCAACAAAAGAAGAGTTGAAGAATGATAACCAATCGTTAAAAGAAGAATTGAAGAAGGACAACCAAGCAACCAAGGAAGAATTAAGTAAGAAAATGGATTCTACTACAGAAGAAAATAATAAAAGATTAGAAGATTTGAAGAATGATAACCAATCTTTAAGGGAAGAATTGAAGAAGGACAACCAAGAAACAAAGGAAGAATTGGGCCGTAAAATCGAAAGGACCAATAAGAGAATTGAGGAAACCAGTAAAAAGGTGGAAAAGAAAATGGAAGAAAATAAGAAGAATTTGGAAGAAAAGATGGAAGAAACCAATAAGAAAATCGAAAGTGATCATCAACAGTTAAGGAAAGAGTTAAGAGAGGACTACCAACGGTTAAGAGAAGAAATAAGGGAGGATAACCGACGATGGCATAAGGAAATGAAAGAAGACAGGGAAGAGGAAAGAAGGGATAGAAAAGAATACAGACAAATCTTGAAGGAAGGTTTGAGTGAAATAGATAAAAACGTCACATCCTTGGATGAAGAATTGGATAAGACACTGGACAACAGCAAACCAGAACGAAAGGAAATACCAAACAATAAAACAATGGAGCCAGTGATAGTGTTACCTGAAAAGAAAACGAACGGGAAGAAAGAAAATACTAAGGATATGGAAGTGAAACAAAAGAGAATGAAAAGAAGACATCCAAAGAAATTAATGAAAACAAGGGAAGAAATGGAAAGGATGAACCATGGTTTATTTGATAATGATAATATCCCTATTACCAACAATGAAGAAATCGTGAGTTCCAGAAATTATGGAAATAGATTGATGGTAATCTCAGAAATGGTTTACCAGCAGACAGTAGTTTACCACGGGGAAGTGATCAGAGGTAAATGGAATACAACAGGGATGGAGATATATGGTAGATTGTCAATGGTATCATTGATCATTGATGGACCAGAGACGTACTGGTATATAAAACACTATGATAGAGGGAGCCGAATAAGCTTAGCAGCCAACAAAGGAATAGCAGCTAGGAAAATGAAATACAAGACAAAGGCCAGAGATATCACTAGTACCGGAACGATGATGAAGACTATGGTCATCCGGACAATGAGAGCAAATGAAGTGACAGACTACGGTTAAGTCTAATACCATACACCTCCACAAAAAGGGACTGATGTTATGATAACCGGCAACGGCAAAAAACTACGTCAAAGAAAAAGAAATTATGAGCAACTGTCCAACCTAATAAAAATCTTCAACCTGGGTATATAAAAGAAAAATAATTATAAGAAGTACATTTGAAATAAAGAAAAGAAGAGAGCTAATACCATATTTAGGGTAATAATATGATATGTTAACCATATTTATGAAAAAATATTATGAGTAATTGAATGTATGGAAGAAATAATATTAAAGTAAAAATTCAAAAATGAAGTAATGCCTACTTACTACCTATTATTTAGAAAACCATTTATGAATCAAGAAGAAAATTAATTTTGAATTAAATCTCAAAATTCAAAAATGAAGTAATGACTACTTACTGCCTACCATTTAGGAAACAATTTATGAATCAAAGAGAAAATGAATTTTGAATTAAATCATCAAAATTCAAAAACCCAAGTAAAAACAATTTACTACCTTATTTTAAAAACAACTTTTAGAAATGAACAAGGAGAAAAAGAATTTGGATAACACATTACAAACAATTATATATGGGACCAATTCTGAAAAACTTTCCAGAATAAAGAAATGGCAATACAAACCACTGATACCATTTAAATGAATAAACTTATTGTGAAGTGAAATTAATGAGAATTTTATGTCAAATAAACAGAGATATTAAACATATGACATTAATAATAAAGAGTGCATTTGGATAAAAAGCAAGAGCAGAATAAAATTTTAAAAAAGAAAGAAAAAACCATATATAAATAAGTCCATAAGAAAAAGATGATCATATATAAATGTCAGTTATAAGAAAGACAATTAAAAGAGTAATTGAAAAAACATAATACTAGTGGAACGATTCACAAGAATTAATAAAGGAACAAAAATATAATACAAAATATATGCTACCAATGACCAGAAGGAGATTGTGATAACAGTCAAAAAATGACAGAGAATTAAAAACTTTACACTGAATAATAAGTGATGATTATATTATACCAGCTTCCAATCACAAGGAGAAATAAAATGCCAGCAGAGCTAACCATTGAGAAAAATAACTGAGATAGAGATTCACTAAGATAGATATATAAATAGATCTGTTCGTATACGAAGTGAAATATCCAAAGATATTTAATTTTTTTTTTTTAATAGTCATAAGGTGGACTATTCTTATATAATTTTATTAATGACTGTCTGAGATAAGTCCAGCAGTATTATTATGTATTGGTCAGAGATGATTTACCTCTGTAATCAATAAATGACGTAGTATGGCCAGCAGAGTGAGATGCCTACAGAGCCCCTCTGGACACTGCCCCAGCTAACGTGTTAGGGAATTTTAGGGAATAAATATCCCAAGGATAAAGAAACGAGTTAAGAAGAAAATGGAAAAATAAAAAATAACGAACCTCAGATGACTATTACTATCAGTAAGAATCCAGTTAATAATGAAATATAGATAAGCTCAAAAATATAGGAGAAAAAATTTTTAGAAATGTGAAGGAAGTAAAGAAATATAATTTATAATATAATGTCATAAGCAATTATTTCAGACAAACTAAGTATGATCTGAACTAATCACTTCTGGAAGAGAGCAATCTGTAGCGTGACAGATAATCCACACAAATGCATTACTCAATGATCATTAATAAAGCTCTAATATATGGAATATCCAGATGAGAATTAATTAAAATGCACTGTTTAATAATATATTCACAAGAAAGGTTGAATAAAGAAAATTTCTGCAAATAATATAATATAATACAAATTTAAAAACCCAGAAAACTAAAAATGATAATAACAAAATTACCCAGGTAAGATAGAAGCAGGCAATTAATATACCCCGTCAAAGAAACCAGACCAGAAGAAACGAAGGCATACACGGCGAAAAACTACAGAAGAAGGAAGAATAGTCAAAACTACCACTACAGAAGACAGAAGAAAGAAGAATAATTAAAACTACTATTACTGAAGAAAGAAGAACAATCAAAGATACTGAAGACAGAAGAAAGAAGAATAATTAGAACTACTATTACTGAAGAACGAAGAAAGAAGAACAATTAAAGATACAGAAGACAGAAGAAAGAAGACTAATTAAAACTACTACTACTGAAGAATGAAGAAAGAAGAACAATCAAAGATACAGAAGACAGAAGAAAGAAGACTAATTAAAACTACTACTACTGAAGAATGAAGAAAGAAGAACAATCAAAGATACAGAAGACAGAAGAAAGAAGAATAATTAAAACTACTATTACTGAAGAAGGAAAAACAATTAAAACTCAAAGAAGAAAGAAGAACAAACTAAATCTAATGAAGAAAGAAGAACTAATTAAAACTACTATTACTGAAGAATGAAGAAAGAAGAACAATCAAAGATACAGAAGACAGAAGAAAGAAGAATAGTTAAAACTACTATTACTGAAGAAAGAAGAACTAATTAAAACTACTATTACTGAAGAAAGAAGAACAATTAAAGCTACTGAAGACAGAAGAAAGAAGAACAATCAAAGCTACTGAAGACAGAAGAAACGAAACTAATTAAAACTAAAGAAGAAAGAAGAATAATTAAAACTATTACTACTGAAGAATGAAGAAAGAAGAACAATCAAAGATACAGAAGACAGAAGAAAGAAGAATAGTTAAAACTACTATTACTGAAGAAAGAAGAACTAATTAAAACTACTATTACTGAAGAATGAAGAAAGAAGAACAATCAAAGATACAGAAGACAGAAGAAAGAAGAATAGTTAAAACTACTATTACTGAAGAAAGAAGAACTAATTAAAACTACTATTGCTGAAGAAAGAAGAACAATCAAAGCTACTGAAGACAGAAGAAAGAAGAACAATCAAAGCTACTGAAGACAGAAGAAACGAAACTAATTAAAACTAAAGAAGAAAGAAGAATAATTAAAACTATTACTACTGAAGAATGAAGAAAGAAGAACAATCAAAGATACAGAAGACAGAAGAAAGAAGAATAGTTAAAACTACTATTACTGAAGAAAGAAGAACTAATTAAAACTACTATTACTGAAGAAAGAAGAACAATCAAAGCTACTGAAGACAGAAGAAAGAAGAACAATCAAAGCTACTGAAGACAGAAGAAAGAATAATAATTAAAACTACTATTACTGAAGAAAGAAGAACAATCAAAGCTACTGAAGACAGAAGAAAGAAGAACAATCAAAGCTACTGAAGACAGAAGAAACGAAACTAATTAAAACTAAAGAAAAAAGAAGAATAATTAAAACTATTACTACTGAAGAATGAAGAAAGAAGAACAATCAAAGATACAGAAGACAGAAGAAAGAAGAATAGTGAAAACTACTATTACTGAAGACCGAAGAAAGAAGAACAATCAAAGTTACTGAAGAAAGAAGAACTAATTAAAACTACTATTACTGAAGAATGAAGAAAGAAGAACAATCAAAGATACAGAAGACAGAAGAAAGAAGAATAGTTAAAACGACCCATATAAAACAAAAACCCCATAGGGAAAGAACCCCCAAAAAACCCCAAAATCAATGAATGCCCAAAAAAGAAAGTATAACACATTAAAAAACCATATCACTGTAAAACTGACAAAAAACTAAAAGTGTTAGCTGTAGTAAATATTAGTGCATTCAAAAAGTTATTGTGTAATGTGCATAAACAAATCTTCACAGTTCCCCCATGGTTGAATATTTCATATTAAAAACTAGAAAAAGACTAGTAAATATAGTAATAATTTACCATGGAAAGGTGTAAGTGATCAAATTATAACTAATAAACTTTAAGAAAGGTGCATGAGTAGCAGTACAAAGTAACAAACTTTAAGTTTTGTGAACAGTGCCTACTTTGATAATGAAGTAGTAATTTTACTAATAAAAAGCTACTAAAACTGTATGAACATTCCATAGAATGGAATATAACTTAGATAGCCAGGATTATACTTTAAGAGGGGGCATAAATCTTATAAAATGGGGAATTACAGAACTAACTGTTTATGATGGAGTAGTAGAAGGTATTAACAATTATATATGGATCCAAATGTGGGGTTCTAATTAAATATAGCATTTAGATAAGTAAGGGTTAGTCATAAGAAATACTAGTATTATAATTGTTATTTTATTGTTCATGTTAATTTAGGAATGCATTATCTAAAATTAGATAACATTCCAATGTGGTAGAAATACTTTTTATTATGTTATTAGGTGATATACCAAAACAATGTTATTAAGAACACCAGTTTTATA